>JAULCA010367231.1:0-12201 GCA_032360845.1 Crassadoma gigantea
CAATGACTTAAATGAAACTGATTATAACTCATAGAGAATATGTCATCCTAATTGTACCATGACTGACGGAATAGACTATAATTAACTGATAACTGAAAGGAACATGGAAGTATATATGCAGTCGTGATTTGTGTTCAGTAATTGTGACCAGTGTTTCTAGTGGTTTTGTATGGTCCGGTATAACACGTTTCTCTTTATAATCAAGAGATTTATTTTCCCGGAAAATCCGTTGCAGCTAAATCATGTTGGGACGACATCCTCTTTTTTAAAGCTATTTTTAAACAAGTTTCCGCTTATAAAAGTATACCAGGATTTGCTCGAACCATAATATGTAACACCACGAGTCCAAAACGTACAGGGGGGTTTTCATATTTGAGTTGGTATGGAGACACTTGCAAGCTTTAATCGTGTGAACTCACATCTCATCTCTCATATCCTGTATATAGAAAATCCAATGAACACGTACACACGTTTGTAGTGATATTTTCAGCTCATGTATCAAACACATGTCAGTTTATAATACTGGGTGACCAGAGATGTTATCATAAGGCATATTTGATAGTTTAAATGTATATGTTTGTTTATATCGTGTACCTATAATTATACCATACCTGATAGAAATCATTCTCTTAAAATCGTGCATTGAGCCTATTCCAGTGGTGAAAATAGCGTAAAGTGAGCATAATCCATTTGAGTATCAAGGATGTATTTCAGGGGAAAAGTACAAAGCTGGCTTTAATGATTACTGTTATAAGGACTTCCTTGAAAATTTTGTTCTTTGCTCAATTGAAATTCAGAGCGCCTGTCACACCGGGATACCGGAAAAATATTTTTATACCGACACAACGTTTATCAATTATTACACCAGATACTATTTAAGATTTTAAATCCTATTTTATTGTAAAATATGAGGACTTCCTTTTTGATGTGTTACATCATTCTCTTGGTGTCGATCCGCTTCTCAATATCGTCAAACCTAATATCGATGATTATTGATTCAATGTACAAGGTTCAAACGTTCATTGGAAATAAAAGTTTTTCATTATCAAAACATTCTGTTATACATATTTAAACACCCGTTTGAGTGATGATTTGTGAAGTTCATGCAACCCTACTTGGTCTACACATGTATTGACCATATGTAATTATACGTTCGTCTAATTTACAGTTTGCTATCATATAAACATGTATAATTGAAAATATAATGATACACACGAACGATTTTCAATATATTAATGTATACAAGTAAAACATTTGACCTATCACATGATGAATAATTATACAATATTCAGCTATGTCCTTCTGTAAGATTTGCTATTGTACATCATAACATCCGTGTCAACCGGAGTATGCCAGATATCGCAGCGCCTAATTCGGATGACGCACAACTTATAAATAATGTCAGTTAAACAAGGAACAATCACGTCTACAACAAAACCTCTACTGTTCCTACTATTACACGTTAATGATTATTATGTAATAAGTGACATAACTCATTTTTAAAAGCCAAATAGATAATGCAGTTCTTCTAATTTATGTTTTTGCAATTTCATTAAAGAATCTGAACAATGGTATAGTCGAGTTCATTTTTTCTTCAATTTTTTAACGAAAGTGTTTTGTGTTCTCACAGTCATGCGAATGTGGACGATCTAAACAACAGGGACCAAAAGAAGGACAAATCCCGTTTAGAGAGAGTAAATATTGTTCAGTATACCTGCTCCACAAGTATGACCAATTGTACCGATATTTTTGGAGTGAGCAGTAAAAGTCACAATGACAATAAAATATGTCTCACCAGTGATCATTGTATATATCATATTTCCAGAAACGGTAACACAAGAATTGCTAGTGTCTGTCAACATTATTGCTGTGTCAGGGAATCACATGTGGTGGCGTGACGTTGCATTAAACTGTACATCTTAACTATTGAAACTATTATATAAACAGGATTTCATTATTGAATACAATTTGCAATTAGCGAATTTGCAATTCATGAGACGTGTCCAAGATTAATAGAAATATGATAAAAATAGAGAATACCGGCGGATCAACAAAACTGCATCAAAATCGACAACACCAGCGCAAAATTTGAATAAAAGGGAAAGATTTACATAGAGACTATTAAAAAAAAAAGAGTGAATAAGATCAGGGATTGCATTCATAGAACCGTTATCATGCTCATGTAAGGATTTTGAGCCTCAAGCCTACGGGATTTTGTTGTTTGTTGTAAATATGTCATTAAAAATATCAGCATCTGCGTTCATCTGACGAGAATGTGATGATGATGATGAGGAGGAGGAGGAGGAGGAGAAGGAGCAGGAGGAGGAGGAGGAAGGAGGAGGAGGATGGCTAAGTAATAGTTTGAATGTAATTATGTGAATGTGAAAGACTTTGATATTTTTTTAATATGTAAGATACAATTGTGAAAAAGCGGGTCTAAGTGTTCCAGATGAGCAAGGATCTTCTGCTTCTAAGTTAAATCAAAGTAATGTCACGTCCTTGAATTTGGATCCCTGGTAATCACAACGAGGCAAGTGACACTTATTTTCATACTGGTATATGAAAGGGAAAGGAATCCGTGATTATGTCGATTACACTACAAAAACTACAACCAATTTTTCACAAAAAGAGGAATCGTCTACCACTGTTGAATTTCCTATGTATCACTTTTGACTTCATGTAAAGTGTCTTTAATGCGACAATGCCATGGCTATTTTTGTTCTGTGTCGTCATCAGAGGTAACTATTACCGAAATGATATATGTGACACGGATTTATTTTCTGTATTACACGGTTGTCACAACCATGAAGGTCTTACTGGAATCTTCACGGCACTCGATCAGGACATCAGTCATATCGTACCAACCAATGAGTTATTCAAGGCCAGCGTTCCTTCTATTTTATCTTATACTCCATACCACTATACTTCCTTCTTGACAGTATGACGTACATTCACATATACAAACTTTAAAATACTTATTTATATCAGAATAACTATCGATCCGAAAAATTAATTCAAGCACTTTTCTGTCTGGAATTGGGTCGATTGTCAACCTTAAAAAAGTATTAAACGCTGAAAGAAATTTTGTTCCATCGTAAAATTACTACTTCAGAAATAAAATTCTGTCAATCATTAAAGCTCTCTAAATAGTCAGATGTACAAACGAAAAGTAATTAGACGTCCCTTAGTGCTGGTAGCCAGTCTGCTGAATTCGTAAAACACTTCCTCATTTGTTACCAACGCATCAGAATACAATGTTTTAAAAAAGGTCAATACATATTTAATCAGAAACGAATACCGCATTATGTTACTATATTACAGTGACAAACATTCACTCATTACTTCGAAATAACACAATAGTGAAAATGACCAGGTTGACACGTCATTGTCGTCGTCTGCTTCAGTAACCTGAAACTCGGTTGCGTTTGCTATTGCCAATTTTTGAAGAGTGGTTTCGAAAAAAAAGGAAATATTATCAGGGAAACTCAAGCGCGTGATGGCGACATGCTGTTTTATAACCCATTATTTGATCAATTTGATTAAATCAGACACACTGTTATAAAGTGGAGTCAAAATAATGTGTTGTTTTATCAGTTTACAGCAGCCACTACTATGACGTTTAACAAAAATCCGACAAGTCTTGTATTGTCATTGTTCATAATTTGGGCGTTACTGAAACATATACAGTGCGTAGAACACGAGAAAATAGGTAATAATATGGTCATTTCCATATTTTATATAACGTAAACGTTTGACCCAAATCAGACGATAGGGCAAGGCTTTATCTAGGTGATGGCCTCGTACTTATACTTCGCATATCACTGTTGTATGCAGTTTATTTCAATAGTAAGTGTATAAAATTACCTCGTAATGACTCTTCGGGATACGACCATTTATACACCAATCAAATACAACCAACGAACCTACAATGTATCGTTGTAATAATTCTGTTTTTATAAGCGAATATGATTTGTTCTACTACTCGTTTTAAACTGAATTCTTTCCTTCATATTTTAGACTCCCAGCTTGCAGATCTAGAGATGACAGTAATCGGGAAAGCTCATCTGTTAAATCATTATTTGGTAATATGGTAATGATTACTTCACCTCACTGAACCGATTATCATTATACATTCGATGTATTTGAATTCATCTGTCTATTCCATCTCTGTCCCTTGGTGCAGTCAAATAAATGCTATACATATTTATATTTTCAATATCATTTCAGCCAATGATAACGATGTCTGCTGTTGTCAGTACCAGGAAGTCGCCATCGTTCCTAAATAAGGATAACTAAAACTTGACCCTTAATATGGTCGTGGGATTGGAAACTGCATACACGAACGCATTTGTAGGAACTTCTTCAAACTGTAAATTTGAGCAAGTCATCTGAAGATCAAAAGTAGATCAAAATTACAAAATGAAGGAAGTAAATATGCATTTATTGTTTAATCAAATAATATGCATCAATCTAACAGAGCATGAAAATATAAAAAAAACATATTTTCTCTCTCTCTCATTTTCTCCGGCTCTCATTAATGTCGTAATAATACCTTTCAAAAGACTTCCTCATATTTTTCGTGCATTAAACACTTTTTGTAATATATATGCAAATTATTGCTCAATCTAATCAATTCAGATTAAAAGTTCGCAAAAAGCAATTATGCAAATACATAAATCTATGCAAGGTTGTGTATTTGAATAAACCAAGGACAACTGACGAAAAATGTCGAGTCTTCGTATTGCCGGGGACGTGACATGACACCACAACATGAAGGTTTAAAAAATATTTTATAACCACAGACCGCAGGTCATGTGATATTGTCGACCTTGTGATTTTAATAAGTATTGTCATTTCCGCAATCATCAAGCTAATTAAATAGTCAATCTGCTGCTCATCCGCATTTTATTAGCTAAAAGGATAGCCATCCTCGCTAATCCAGAGTTTACTATCACTCACGCTCTCTGCGGCCCTGGAATATGTCATAGCATAATTGAAGGCACGAAGATAACCATTTGAATAGTCGCATGTTAAAAAACCCTGACCAATTGCTAGGCTGAAACCTGTCCTTTGAAGATTACAAAGGAGCAACACTCGACTTCAAAGCCTGTCAACTTTTACCGTAACGTAACCGCGAGATTTTTGTACATCAAAGGCTCAGTGGGCTCTTGTTGATGAGACAAGAAGGTTAGTTTGATCCTTCAATTTTGCTACATGTTTGACATATTCCAGGGGTGTAGCGAGCGTAGTGATCGTAACCCCTGGAGTATGTAGGATGAAGGGTAGTAGGAAAAGCGAATATTTAGCAACATAAATTGGCAAATGACTGCTCAATTAGGATTCTGAAATAAATTAAGGCCGTCATTCTCAGCATAACAAATCGTTCTTTATGCAGGAGAAGGTCACATCTTTACAACACTTTGAGATTCACCTGAAGTAAAATTAAATATACACATGAACTACATTTTTTCTAATAAACATTAAGACTTTGATTTTACAATCGTTGTGTTTCATTCATACTTCCTTATGGAGTTTGCATGTCACAGCATTATCAGCCCATTTTGGTGGACGCGTCCTATTGATAAATAAAAAACCAAATCCGAATTCTCAATTATATAGATATTAGCCGTCATTGAATAGTTTCTAAAGTTGTTAGCACATATTGTAATACAAGAAGGATATTACAGTGTGTTTATATAAAGACATGTTTGTAGTGTTTCAGATAGTTAAGGCCTTACATCATTACGTTGGTTTGACGAAAGGACATCATCATGGGCACCTCATGTGGTGCAGAAAACGCATGCTCTTCCGGAAACCAGCTTCACTCATTTTTTGTCTTTGGGGCGTAGATTGTGACAATATGTATGAACCTGATTACATACCTCTTCTGACAGACTTAACAGAAATGCTTTTATCTATTATTGAAAATTTCATTAATGAATTGGTATTAAGCGTAACAATATTTGCAAGTCTCAAGGCAAGATTCAATTCAAATCAAACCAGACACATAACCATCCGTTAACTCAATTCAACAAAATAAGTTCAAGAATCACCATGGATCAGTTACGCTGTCCTTGTGAACCTAATGATAATACATTAGGGATAGTATGCCCTTTATTTCGACACACAAAAACGACCAAAATAAATATATCATGCAATTTTGGGGATTTTTTTATTTCTCTTTACACCTAGATTCGTTTTATTTCTCAGCACATTGCTTGGCAAAACCTTATATTTAGTGTTAATGTTGAGCGTTTGCCAAAGTGAGGAAGGCAATGGGTTTTGTCCCCAGGTGGGGACATACCAAAGTCCTTAAAAATGGTAGTTATTTCCTGCTTAACGTTCAGCATTTCCGATAATGACAACAACTAGTTCACCCGTTGTTAGTGGGTGCTGGGTGTATATCAGTGAGGAGACACTTTAAAAACGGTATCAGATCCGTGTTATCACATGAGGCATTTACACAAACATGTCCTGGCTCCACCACACATACAAGCATACATAAAACACATGGAGGCACGTCCTTGCATGACCCTAGCTGTTAATAGGACGTTAAACAAAAGCAAACAACTCCTCACACCTCGAGCTAGGTACAATGACAGAGAGACTGTTTTAAGCAAAATCTATACATTTTCTTATAATCGTATTTCCTATACTTTTCACAAAGTTTAAGTTTCATTCAAGACACATGTCCATGCTATAGATATCGATGTGTCAAGTTTTCAATAAATAGACTTCCTGTGGGAAATGTATAAATAATTTTATTCACCAATGACGATGGCAGAGATAGCATTCTTTGAGATGCAGACATAAGGAAGTCTTCTATTGACTTCTCTGAAATGATTTCAGGATGTATTGTCGATTCATTGTTAGATTACATAAACACGATAATTAGCCTTATGTATCATAAACGCATCTATATCATCAATCACATCCAGTTTACGGGACTAACTCCACAGCAGTGACGTAGAACACTTAATAAGAAGCACTAAATTTGCATGCTTAACAAATAGTTATGATTGATACTAGTAAGTCTAAACCATTTGATTTGTTATCTAGATAGGCTTTATCAAAAAAAGTTTGGTATTTCATAATCATAAATCAGTGTGTGATGTTAACGTTGTTGATAGGTAAATTAAACACATATCTTATGCTGAAATTATGTCATCGATCAGACGGGAAAGATAATGTCATAAACTGTCGTCATACATAGGGTTAACAGCACTCTAGCTACACAACAGCCCAGATCATATATGTAATTCTGTACCTCTAAATTTACAAGCTTTAAAGTCATTTGCACCACTCAATATAAGTACCCCTTCCTCTTTAGTCATGTCTTCTACCTCGAAATCACAATATCGACACCTATCCTAGCTATTTGGTCACCATCGCTGAACCCAGTCACACAATAAAGTCTCTAGCAACATCAGTCGTTGTCAGCTGATAGATCTGATGGCAATCGTCCTACACGGTTTTAATGCCCTTACGCTGTAACGCTGTAACGCTCGGGAACGCTCTGGGCTATTGATTTAGTTATGTTGTTTGTTATACCTTCATAACGAAGTTAAGATAGATTATATCGGGACTCGGCCGTCCGTTTGTCCGTGAATCCGACATTTAGCATTATCTCACAAGCAACATAAACATTTGCATGTGCGACTGCCGATTGTCTTTACTGATTTTAAGCGTTAAAACCCTTGTGATACTGACTTGTTTCACCCCCTTTTTAAAGAGTTGTGACCCTTGATGTCATTAGTTCAAATATGAATTAAAACCAGTTTTCATATTTTACTACTTAATGGTATAACTGCAATAATACACTTCATATTACTTCAAACATCTTCTTATATATAAGCCACTGCAGGCAGGCGGTAATTATTATCATTCATGCGAGACTTATTACAAGACTCCTGATATAGTGCATTTAAACTTATCGACAATAATATAGAATCCACAAGTTGTTTAGAGAATGAAATACAAAAAACAAACATGGAGTTTGAGAGATATATATGTTAACTGGAGGTGGAAATACAAGTTTTAATTAATAAAAAGTCGTTTTTCTGATAATCATTTTTGGTATCATTGCCGCTGCATTTTTTGTCTTATATTCTTAGCTATGCATTTCGTTTAATTAACTTGCTATTAAAACAAGCTAGCAGATGATACAATCACTACAAGTACTTTTCTTGTTGCTTATAAAATTAGTTACACATTTTGGCGCTTCTAATGAAGCGTTTGGTTTCAGAACTGGCTTTCGCTTAAATCTGTTTGTGCTTTGTGAACCATTAACAGTCAAAGTCATTCAAGTACAAGCCAGTTTTTTTGAGAAAAATAAAATTAATTGCACATAAAACATTCGTAAACGGAATTTTCAGTGTAATGACCTTTCAACAGGATGCTTTTATAATTTTGTATAAGTAGCATATCTGGAGCATCTATACACCAAGAAACATGTTTCTGAAAGGCCATGTCTATTACCTCCGTCTTGATGTGGCGACACAATCCAGACAAGTTTACATGTGGGTCATGTTTTGTATAAAACATGAATCTAATTAGTAAAGTGTCCTTTCCGTTAGTAACGAGTTGGTCCAATAAGGAAGTCCATTCACTAATTAGTACCCATGGTTAAAAACTGAAGAAAAAATATTACAGCTTTAATATAGCGCTACACCAATTATAATGGATTAACATCTATGCTTTACTACAAACTCAAACAATGAAATTAAGGCTTTAACACATTTTCCAAAAAGAAAAAAAAAACCCCAAAAAACCACACAAATCAAAAAATGAAATGTAAGTTTTATAAAGAGTCAAACGACCAAATAATATTAAACACAAAAATAAAACCATAGTTTGACACACCATGTAATCAACAAATTTCTCATATTCACTTGTTCAAATTCCCCGTTCTGTTTTTTTCATTCCCGATAGGAGGTTTCATATATAAGTATTTGGTGACGATTATCAAATATATTTTAAATTAATGAAGATGCGCCGCCTCTGTCTGGCAGGTTTAATCGATCCTGTCATGTTAAAATAATAGAGACTATAAATTAAATTATAACAGCATTTCATAGTGAGTTACGCATGTATCTGTATATTTAATCACATCAATACCGGCTCAGATTACGTAAATGATGAATAGTATACTCTTTGTTATAAGATAAAGTACACATGTAAAAAATAATGTTCCTTTGTTTTAAAATAAAGTATACATTTGCAAATAGTGTCCCTTTGTTTTAGAATAAAGTATGTATTTCCTTATATATATTTACGAAAAGGTACCATGGTAATTTCCACATTATAACTCCGTATCCTAGGTAAAACGAGTACATTAGTTCAAACAAAACGTACATACATTCAATTCATCAATTTCTAGTTAAACTGCTATTCGATAGTTATATTATTGAGGTCATATCAATATAATTCGACAAAATAATTGATTTATTTTATCGGCATTTCCTTACAATTCCAATCTTAGAAATGACTGTCAAAAAAAAAAATTAAAAAAAAACACCCACACATTTTGGACATAATTTATCCTTAAGCGAATTCATAAAACCGTTCAAATGCTGAAGTAGGAATTCTTTGTTCAAACTAACTTTCTTGTAACTTGCTTTAATCATGTCAAACGATCAAAAAGTCAAATGTAAACATTGAAATCAGTTTTCGGCTTTACGTCTCTTCAACGCTACCCAAAATATTGAAAAAAAATATGGGTATTTTTTCTAAATTTGTAACGGTAAGAAGAAATTAGGCTTGAACAGATACATAAACTTGAGTATGAGAACGGTTTGATAACTACGGGCCTAGGTTCTTGAACAAATGTAGTTTTTGCCGACCATGTTTATATTTTTTTATAATGCCTTTGTAACAGTGATACTTATTATACATTTGATATGAGATATGTAAAACCCGATTTTCGTGAATACTAGCTAATATAAGCTTAGTTTGGTTAATCGTCACTCAAAAATGACACGAGCTTACATACACTAGGGCTAGTATTGTTCGGCAGGTTGCTAAGTATTACTTCTGATATTTTTATTGAATTTTGTTTTATTAGGCAGATGATTTTATCATTAGAATCACAGAAGAGGAAGAAACTGTGACACTAGTTATCTCTGTGGTTGGAAACCGAACCAGATTAACGGGATTAATAAGTCGTTAACACAAACATTTAAAACGCTATTTTTGATAAATATCTTTCACATATTTGTTTGCGTTTTTATTTGTCTTCAGATTCTCATTTTGAATCACTACACATGTCGCTTTGTTTATTGATATAATATATTTTTAACTTTAGTCGTTAACTTTTAATCAGATTAAATGGGCCAAGATAAACTGATATTATAAACAACAAAACACGCCTCTGTGAGCTGTTTCCTTGTGTGTATGATAACAACATCATTCAGGCTCCTTCCTTGCGTGTCGATGGCTCTTCATCAGTTCCTGTTATCAATTATTATCTACTGTGAATTTATGTTTTCCTTATTGACGCCGTGATATATTTTGAATGTCATATATTCCGAGAACGACTACATCCTGTTGTTTTTTTATTCCTATGAAGTTAAATTAGTAAACAGGAAAAGAATGGGAGAGAGATGAGATATTTAAACGTTTAAATTTACATTCAGGCATAATATTGACAATGTCCTTTTAAGTACAAAAAGTTTGAGGAAAGCTTGTTCTTTTTGTCAATTTTTCATTCAAATATATATAAATGATGATTGTGCTGTTTATTAAAAAAAACTTGAAGTAATGAAGGAATATCATTAGTTTTCGAGTATCTTTGACAAACTTTTGATACGATGACAACTTTTCACTGACAAATTGATAGAGCTCGATCATTAAGAAAGGCGTCTGGCTCATGTACAAGTGGGAATGAGAACGATCATGATGTTATACTGTACTATAAATGTACAATTGAACTGTTTGAGTGATATTCCTTTCCTAGTGCCTCGTGCACTTTATCTAACGGCCTATCTCTAATGCTTTACTTTATGTACAGTGCTAGCTATAAAAGAACATGCGTTCCATGTTCTATAATTGTCTAAGGAAACGATTGGATGTAAACGTACGCTAACTACACACCATATTCGACGTTACGACTACTATTGAAAAATCAAAGGATTGGTGGTACTATGTTTGTTTAAACTCTACTGTAACTGTTTTGTTTTTACTTTTACAAGTCGACTAATCTAATTAACAGTCGAATTCACAGAACTCGATAACGATATGATCTCGTGATTGTTGTTTGGTTAAATAAATTGAAAACACAGTTATCTACAATGATTAGATTAAATTAAACGCCATCGATATTGGTACCACATCAACATATGCGGAAGGATAATAATGAGATAAAGCGATAACTGCGTCCTTTAAGTGCTAAACGAATCAAAGGTTAGAATTTTAAGTACCAGGGTGAAGCGATAATAGGAACCTTTACCATCCTGACCAATGGTATGTTAGCGATTACTTATTTACGGATATGACCATGCATATCTCAATGATTATATAAGAACATCGAAGAAGAAACAGTCGACATGTAATGCTACAACGTTGTTTGTTGAAGTCAGAAAAAATCATCAGAACTGAGTTCGGCAATTGGATGGCTACTGATATAAAATATTACACGTAAATCGAATCACACGTGGTGTGCTAGGAAATGTGAGTGACAACCATAGATGAAAGTAAAATAAATGATATCCCGGTTCAAATGATAGTTTGTCACAATGAAATACAGTTCAATTGAGTTCAATTAAATTATGAATATAACAATGTTAGATTACATGTACGAAGTTTTGTCAACAACATTGGTTACTACATTTATAGCTTGGCCATTGATAATTTTAACAAGTAACAAAAAGCACAAGTTTAGGTGGCCAGTTTCGTTTTAGGAATCGAACAAAGATTTTTATTTAGAATGGGAGCAGCGTTAACGTAATGGACGTTTACGTGGTGGCCTTACTACGCATTACAAAAATACTTTAGACGTTTTACTCTTCTCAGCTTAGTGTGAAAGTAAACACTTTTGAATGCAAAGTATGATGTTGGTATCAATAAAATAAGTTAACAAGGGTGATAAAGGTTGTGTATCGTGCCCATATCCATTTAGGATTAGGATTAAAAAACAGTGACGTACAGAACACACACAATATCTATATATAACTACCACGTTTTATCTGTGACCCTGACACCTTT
>JAULCA010367342.1:0-12198 GCA_032360845.1 Crassadoma gigantea
AATTAAATGATTTCATTCCACTTGACTTGCAGCTTCTACTATACGGTAATAATGAATTGTCATATGAAGAAAACATCTTAATAACCGAACAAACGCAGCAATTTATTTTATATACTAACAGATTTTGACTATGTATTTTTTTGCACTCGTTTATATTTATAAACTCTCTCTCTCTCTTTCTCTCTCTCTTTCTTTCTCTCTCTCAAATCTGATTCTCCTCTATTAATCAATGCTAGTGTGGTGAATACATATCTATTTTATATACAATGAAAGTAGGCCTTGTGATTAATCTTTCTTCGTGCAGACGGACCAGTGGAGACGGAAGTACCAGCAAGAACTTAGTGCAAAGGAGAAAGCTACAAGGCACGGTATGTGATGAACATTCGAATAGCAGAAAGTTGAGAATAGTGATTAGATTATCACTGGTTCCTTTTTGCATAGCGAGGGAATAATCACATGGTCAGGGATACACTGATATTTAATTATTTAATACATTACGGAAGTCAGATTTATTAAATTTTGATACTTGGAACTAGACGGCTATTCTAAGGATTACTCTCTCTCCTCTCTCCCCAGTTTAAAAAAAAAAAAATTTCAAAACATGTCCAGTGGACACATTTAAAATAATCATAAAAATAAGCCTTGTTAAGATAAATCACCGAGTATATGAGTATATAAAGTTAAAATGTCATAAATAATGAAAAATAAAATAAAATAAATAACGAAAAATAAAATATGCTGGCTAGTTAAAGGTAGGATTGGAGATAGGGATCCCCTGCAATAACAACACTCCCACCCCTTATGAATCATCAGATAGTAAAAATAGTTACATGACAATAAGTGTACTGGTACAGTCATGGGCCCTTTTAAACTAGAAACATATCTCTATTTGAAACTGTCCCTTCGGCCGAAAGAGACACATTCCAAAAAAAGGCACTGGTCCCGGTTCTGGTCAGTAACCAGCAACATCCTGGATATCACGCTGATTGCACGTGTGCGGCATGGACGTATAGTTATAAAATAAATACAGTGTCAAAAAAGTTCATTGAATAAAAATCTTCACCAGTGTCTGTCTACTGCTGTTTGATTGACAACCTTGTCTTGAAATTCTGGAGAGAGGTTGTTCTACAAAAATACTTCTCTTTGAAAGAACGAGTAAATGGCATCAGCGAGCTGGGATGACAGTTCCGACTAGCTGTGAGCCATGGGACTGGATGGTAGGATTCTGGGATGGCGATTAGATGGTTCATCACTTATAAAGTATCCTCGTGTTATCAATTTCTGCGCATTTAAGAAGCATCCGCGACTTCGTACTCATATCGGCAGAAAACTGATGAAATTACGGATGACTGTCATATTGTACACATATTGTACACAATCTACTAATGGAAACAAAAAGCTAGCAACATAAAACAATAAAAAAAATTGAACAAACATTTTTTAACAAAGAGCTATGGCATAAAAGTGCCCGTATTTCCCTAAGTCGGCATTTTTGAAAACGGAAAAAAATATTGACGAGTAAATAATTTTAGTAGCGAAAATGCATGTGAAAGATATAAAACCAATTGAATATAAATATATTTTTTGAATTGTTGTGATATTCGGTATTGTTAATATAATACTGCAAATATAGCCATATTCACTAAATCTATGAAAGTGACGGGGTTTCCCGGTTGGACGCGCTCGCTTGCGGATAATATTTTTAGGAAAATAGGCATAGCAACCCGCCATACCTCTTTCTCCTGTCGGAAGTTCCAGGCAGCTATTTTGATTTAGTGTTCGAAAAAAGATAACTCGAATACACCAAAAAAATGAACTAAAGCTTTGTTTGGTAAAAGAAATTTATCTTCGATCGTCAAATTAATTATCCAAACAGATTTTCAAAATATTTCATATTTTTTAATTGATTTTTCAATATGCCAGCTTCAACGATTTTTTGCAATTTTAACATTTTTTTAAAATTTTATTTTTAAAGTTATAATATAATCTGTTTTTATATTTTTTTGTGTAGTTCGGTTTTGATTGATGGTAAGTTATTTATCATTTTATTCTGTTTAAAATTGGTGAAATTTGGAAGTTCATTCCAAAATTTACTTTTCATCGCAAACAGTGTTTCTTCATATAAGAATGTACATTGTATGCTACGCTCTTCGGAAGTGAAAAAAAAATCGGCGAGGAGATGTTGCCTCATTTACATACGACATTTTCGTACGTTTGTCAGACTACAAAAAATAACGGTTTGTGAATGAAATATATCCCTGCTTTTTCCTGTATTGGTTCATTTTGAGCAATATAAAAAGTGCATATTTATGCGTGTTTTTTAATCAGTGATTAATTCTGATGTTTTCCGGACGAAATTCCGATGATTAATGTGTCAGTATACAGACGATGGCTAAACGTCTAAAATATCCTTGTCTAGTGTCCAGCAGGTAACAAAATTACGAGATCAAATGCCATCCTAGACTCTGTATAAGGTACTGTGCTAAACTCAAATGGGGCGCTGTTGTATTGTCGGCAAAATATATTAATTGTGTAAAAAAAAGTGCTATATATACAAGTAAATTATAATCCGGATGTTTTTTACCTGTCCATTTCGTAATTTACAATCATATACACACTTCCGTTTCATTCTACTTTCGTTTCTGATACGTGTCTGTGGGTAAGTAAACACTCGTAATTTACTATGCTAATAGGTCGTGTACCAATGAAGTTTGCCATATAGGAGACTTTATATGAAGTGTATTGTAGGCTAGCACAGATGTTAGCGCGAAGGGCTATCGATGGCGGAAGAAAGCTTTTTAGAGGGAGGAAGTTAACTTGTTAAGGGTTCGGGGGTTTCCTCTGGCCTTGACACCAAACTTAAACATTTTGACAGATTTGTAGATCACACACCAGACATTCATCTAACAAAATGTATAAGTGTGGTTTAGGGACGTAGAGTAGTCGGGATAGGTACCATATGCATGTTGTTAATGCTCAAACAATACTTATTGGCAGATTAGGGACTTCACAATTTTAATTTGTGAACATTTTAAACCAAACAATCAATGATATTTTAAGGGCCGCTGATTGGTCTTTTTTTTCTATCCCATAATGTCGTGAAAATCTCTAACTGTAACATCATTGGAGTATCTTTGATACTAATCTATCCAAACTAATCAATCCAAGTGTGAATCACATCAGGGTGATTTAGAATTCATTGACAGCACATTCACCATTGGTCTGCATCAATAAATAGGGTTGTAGTATGTACTATTTCTGTTGATATCCTGCACAACTTGAAGTGAAACTCTGCCTAAGATGTTGTTAAATTATCTAGTCAATGTACATTGTAGCAAGCACAATCGAAATCTGAATTGAATGCCATGCTGGAGAGTTTTTCCTTGGATATAGGTCATGACCCAATATGGAAATTGTAATAAACATGGCGGCATCAGTAATAATACTTTATTTGGCCATGCATGCCATATATTATAGAAAGATAAATGACATAACATCACGCATGATCTGTCATGGCAGTCGTTTCTATTTTTTTCCCTCCAGGACTGACTTTATTAATTTCATAAAAGTGGTTTTGCATTGGTAAGATCATTACTTTTTTTAACAGTATTTTGATAATATTAAACTCATTATCGGCGTGAATTATATGCAATCTTGCATTTTAGCATAGGACTGCTTCTTAGCTCTGACAACACAATATGTATATATTAAAAAAAAATCTCTCGCCATCAGAAAACTACACTGTACGTTATTGCAGCTACTTTGATACGTGAAACACAAAGACTATGCTTTACATATTTATGATGATTTTATTGACACTCCAACAAATGATTTACTGCTTTTATCCTGAATGTCTACTCCTTTACTGGTTCTAAGCTTGCTGTTGGAAATTGGGAACCATAACTCTTTGCTTGATCAGTTTTATTTTGTTTTAAATTTTCAAATATTTTACATTATCAGGTCTGAAAGTAATGATACTAATTTGACAGGCTTTCCATGGTTACATGATTTACTTGCCCACTTTAAATTTCCATGCAGGAGATGAAACCTTCTCAGATGTAAAACCATGAATGAAATTTGTGTGTACAGCACTTTTAAATGACATCTTTCAGTTGAAATCATCAGATTTAAAAAAAAAGAATAGTTTTGCAAATTTACTTGTTAGAAATGCTTAATGTTAGATTTCAAAAATGGGAGTCTTGATCCCTTCTTAATAGGGAGAGTTGGCAAGTATATGATATTAGGACTGATTTTGTCTTTGACCACAAACTTTTATTTTTTTAAATCTCATGGTCTCTACCTCTATGAAGAACAGGTTAATATAAACAATAGAATAATATAAATCAAAGTACCGAGAGTTTAATGTATGTCAAGGTCATTCAATGAAACAGCTTTAATATCCTTCGTTCAGTAATGCTCCTTGTCAAATATTATGGACCTAAGGGTGGTCAGGTTGTGCAGTGGATAGCGTACTTGTCTTTCTCCAAGGTCGCCGGGTTCGATTCCCTGATTGGACGTTAAAAGGTTGGGGTCACCTACCCGACCACATGGGTTTTCTCCGGTTACTCAAGTTTCCACCCACACTAAGACCCCCACACCCTAACATCTGGGTCAAGAAGAGTGATTCATATAAGTTGAAATAACTTGTTTCATAATTGTTGTATACTAAATAAAGTTATATAGTTTTAACAATAGTGTACCTAAGGCCTCTTCCTTATTTAAGGGAGGTTGATTGATATATGTACATTTATGTTACTAGATTCAATCTTTACACCTGAAGAAAAATGGCTTCGGGAGGAGATGAACCTCAGAACTGGAGAGATGATAGGAGTTTGGTACAATGTAATCGCTACATCCTGGAACAGGAAATTGGCTGTGATGTTCGCTTTCAAGTCGGAGAAGGAGATGATCAAAAAAGTATGGGGGCTCACAAATCCCATTTGATGGCAAGAAGTGATGTGTTCTTTGCCATGTTTGAGGGACTCATGGCTGAACCAAATAGCATGGTACAAGTACCGGATATTGATCCAGTAACCTTCAAGATGATGTTACAGTAAGTATATCTGCAGTTTGTTTTCAGGAAGAAAAACAAAAACATGCATCAATGTCATTCATGACATAACAGAACTCATTGAAGTCTAATGATCGATTGATCTGTTGTAATTAAAATAATTCACCGGCGTCATAAACACCAAGCTACCTTTTATTCTACTTTTCAAGTTTGATACTGGTAATTTTCTGGGGTGGGGGTTTGTAAGAAAAAACAATTCTCAAAAAAATAATTCTTATTTTTATTTCAAATCTGACCTCAAAAAGTACCTGCGCACTATACCCGAGTGTGCACTATACCCACAAATTTATGGTATAGCAATATTAACTGCCTTGAATATTTTATTAGATAATGGACAGTTCAGCAAAATTCCTTACTTAGTAAAACTACAACTTGAAATCCTTCCTTTGAATGACATCTCAAATTACCTCTGGAGTGCATAGTAAGTGAAAAAGTGACCTATACTTTTGTATTTGACCTTAACCTCTGTCAAAGTCTGTCTGCATATCTTCCATTTTATTTCACCGTATTTCACATAAAGTAACAAGATGAGGTATGCAAGTATATCTTAGGATTGTCAAGTGCAGAATATGAGTTGAAAGTCACTGACCTTTGATGTTAACCTTTCAAAACAAACTATCCACATCATATATTTTACGCTATTTCACAACATGAAAATAGAAATGATGAGCAACAACACCACTGAATCCGTGCAAAATGTAATGTTTGATTTACATCCTACATGCTGACATGTTTCGGCCTAAGGCCAAGGCCGTCTTCAGAGCACGGAGATTAACCAAATTCAGTATGCATGCTTCTGTGGAGTGCAGTGTATGAATATCAGTTAACTCTAAGGTATGGTTTGACCTCTGATCTCTGATCTCTCACCTCTTAAGTCATTTAAATAGTTAATCAAGAGCATATCTCATATATTCTTTCACATGGTGTAACCAGATTTGGTATGCAACTACATCTTGGAATGATCAAGTGCAGATTATGAGAAGTAGGTTACTGTGATCTATCCTTTAGCCATTGAACCTACCATTTATGGATTTTTTTCTAGAGCACATCTCCTATGCTATTTCACCAAGATAAACCAAATTTAGTAGGCAGGTTATTTCATGATGGACAGAGGGTGGAGGAGCAGTTTAGGAAAAGTAGGTCAAAGTGATGTTTGCTTTGACATTTGACCTCAGTTGTCGAAAAAGTTTTTTAGCTAACCTGGCCTAAAGGGTCCAAGTAAGTTTATGCCATGACACAGCTTTTGTCTTCAACTTTTCATTTAAATGACTTTTCCTAAAAAATCAAAAGCACTAGACGCATGGTATTTAGTTGATAGATCCTTTGGATGGAGGCTAACAAAGTTTGAAAACAAAAATGACCTTGACCCATTTCTAAGCCATGATGTTTGGCTGGTAGATCCCTACAAAAGAGGCAAAAACAACTCTCAGACAAAATTGACCTTGACAAACTTTAAAAGATGTCAAAAACTTCAAACAACTTCTGAAGGAGAACGGAAAGCCTACAACTCAGATATTTGGCTGGTAGCATTGAAGTTTGTGAATAAAAATGACAGATTTTTTTTAAGGTCATTGTGATCAACTATTGTCAAAAATTTCAAGAAACTTTTTATAAAGATCTTAAATGCTTAGGATGATGAAATTTGTCCATTAGCTCCCTTGAATTGCGTCTTTTTGAAGGTCACAGGGGTCAAATATTTCAAAAGCTTTTATGAGATTACAAAATATCTTGTACCAAAAGCAAGTCATTGTTATATTTATTTTGGCCACTGAACCACAATCAATGGAAAAAAATTGCCCTTTTCTTTAGCAGGATACTTTCTTTGTTAATTCTGTTATACATGTATATTAAGGGGCCACGGTGGCCAAGTGGCTAAGGCGTCTGACATTCTGCTACCCCTAGCCCTCCCCCACCGGGTCAGGGGTTTGAGGCTTATGTGGGGCAGTCACCAGTTACTCGCCGTAGGTCAGTGGTTTTTCCTCAGGAACTCCGGCTTTCCTCCACCACCAAAACCAGGCACGTTCTTAAATGACCGTACCTGTTAATAGGATGTAAAACACAAACAAAACAATGGTTAGTCCTGAGACAGGTATACAGCTCAGTAAACATTCATAACATAACAGTTGGTCAGACCCCCTTGGGGCTAAGGGGTGGGGCCCAGTAGGAAAAAATATAGCAAATTCTTTAAAATCCAACTTCTTCTATAGAAATGAAAGGATTTGTTCCATATTTGATCTGAAGCTTTCTTGGGTGAAGGGGAACCTATTTTGTATAAATGGTGGATCAGGTTTTGTTTATCTTACATTTCTTTATTTTTAGTAAAAATACTATTTTGTAACTTTTCATTTACTTATAGGTTTATCTACTGTGACGATATCAAAGTGGACTTAGTGGAATCCTTTCCTCTCCTGTATGCTGCACAGAAGTACAACCTAAGAGTCCTAGCTGTCAAATGTATTCAGCGCATTAAACAGGCAATCACAACTGACAAGGTGTGCTGGATATTGATGCATGCTTGTATGTGGTCCCAGGACGAGATTAAAGATCGCTGTATGCAGCATATCATTCACCGCTCCTATGCCGTGTTTGGTTCAAAGGGATTCCTTGACATGTCAGAAGCAGGTCTGATAGAGATGATTCAAAGCGGCAGACTCAACATGGAGGAGAAAGACATATTTGAAGCTGTTATTAGATGGGCCAACAGAAAATGCAGAACTGAAAACACGGGAGCCAGTCCTAAAAATTTGCGCAAAGTCTTGGTTAACATTTTACCACATATTCGATTTGTGAGAATGGAGCTATTATATTTTTCTGAAAAAGTCTCTCGCATGGATATCCTGACTGAAGAAAAACTCGTCGAAACTTTTCGATTTTTAACCAGCAGGAAGGCCGACCATCCAGATCAACCCAGAGATAGGAGAATCATTTTTGAGAGATTTACGAGGGTGAAGAGCGGCAAAGGCTATTTCAGAGGTAATGCGGATGCCATCTCATTCATACTATCAGAAGATGCAAAGTTGCATGAGGTGTTGGTCTACGGGAGCTGTCAGTTTGAAGGTTTTTATAAAATAGATATTAAGGTTTTAGAAGAGGGGGATCGATCGTTGTGTCGTAAGCAGGTTGATCTCCAAACAGACGGATTCACGAAGACCTACCCACTTGAGATTTATCCCCCAGTGAGGATGAGAAAAGATATTTGCTACACTTTGTTGATGGTGATGGTAGGGCCAGCCAGTTACTTTGGAGAAAAAGGTATCATTCAGAAACAACAAGATGGACTTACAATTACTTTTCTACCCAATGAAAAGGGATTGAACGGCACAAACATCAAACAAGGCCAATTCAATAGCTTAGTATTCAAGAAAACTCCATCGAGGTAGATCTGCTTCGACTTTTACAAAATCATAGTAAGAAGGTTTCCATACTTTGTACAGCTTTTAATGCAGTGTTTGGTTTTGTATATATTTGAGAGAAGAAAATTACCCCATGTTTTTGCAGGTTTGAAATTTTGGATTCCAGATCGTTAAGTCTGTAAGTAGATTTTTTAATGTTGCACTTACAAGATGCATTTATATGACATCCCTTAACTCATTCACCCCTGACAGTTCATATTGAAATATTCCAATTATTGGAATTGGAAGAGTTCAAATGTGTCTTCAGGGGGAAATGAGTTATTCTGATGAGGCTTTGGTAATAAGCTCACAAGAGAGTTATCTGCCCTTGTGAGCAGGTATTGATTGTTACGTCTTTTGTTTGTGAGGGTAACGTCACAAATTTTTGAGAAAACGACATAATTTTTCACATAAAATAATGACATGATAATAGCTGCTCACAAGAGCAGATTACTCTGCAATAGGAAAAGATGGAACAGTAGTCAGAGAAAGCCAGGATTTGTTTGATACATAGGTAAATCTAATTCAAACACCTGAAAGGACAGTACACCATGATGCCACCAAAAGTCTCACACACTGGGAAACCAAGTGGAGGGAGATCTCCTACAGGTGGCTCCTTAGAGGTCGGCAATCCTGACATCACTGTACTTCAAGTAATACAAATTAAGATGCTGGTCATTTGTTCAGGGCTGCGGTCTCCACCACTGGGTCGCGGATTTGAGGCCTACATGGGGCAGTCTCCAGGTACTGGCCGTAGATTGGTGGCTTTTCTACGGGAGCTCCGGCTTTCCTCTACCACCAAAACCAGGCATGTACTTAACCCTTTCACTACTGTAGACCATAATTGACTCATACAGATCATGCATGGAGGAGCTTACCAAAGTTACATAGGGGTGGAAGGATTATATGACCGTAGCTGTTAATAGGACATAAAACACAAATAACCAACCAACAACATTTGTTAGTCTAATAGTCTTGAAGTAAAATAATAACTACACTATACTCTGGGGGCTATGCTCACTTTCACTCTCTGCACTCCTGGAATATACCATAGCAAAATTGAAGGCACAAATATAGCTGTTTGATTGGTCTCAGATAAAAGAAACCAGACCATTCACTAAGCTGATACCTGTCCTTTGAAGATTACAGAGGAACGACTTTTTATACGCCCGTCAAATTTAACAGGAGTATTATGGTTTGAGGTTGTCGGTCCGTCCAGCATAAACTTTTGTTTGTCCCGCAATCTCCTGCCGTCCAGCGTAAACTTTTGTTTGTCCCGCAATCTCCTGCTACATTCTTTTAAACTTGATATTCATTATAATCATGATATAAAGTTGTGTCTCCTTTAAAAGAATTTTGATTAGACAGTTTTTGCAAAAGTTATTCCCCTTTGTTTATTTCAGTATTTGATATTTTGTCCAGAGATCTCCTCACACATACTTTGACAGATTTCTTTGAAACTTAGTAGGCTAAATAATCATGATATGTTGTTGTGTTTCCATGAAAAGAATTTTGATTCAACAATTTTTGCAAAAGTTATGCCCTTTGTTTATTTCAATATTTGATTTTTGTCTGGCAACCACCTCCTACATTTTTCAACGCATTTCTTTGAAACTTGGTATACATTATAATTATAATAGGAAGTTGTGGCCCCCCTTAAAGAATTTTGATTCGTGAAGTTTTGCAAAAGATTTTGCCCTTTGTTTATTTCAGTATTTGATTTGTTGTCCGTAGAGTCTTTGAAGCTTGCAGGGCTAACTAATCATGACACTATACGGCATTCGGCGGGCGTATATTGTTCCACCCCGCGACACTCCTGTTACCATTATGCAACCGCAAGATTCTTTTGATATACATCAGAGGATCAAACTAGTCTTCCTAGTCTCCTTGTCTCATCGACAAGGTATATTACAGGGGTGTAGAGAGCGAAGGTGGGCGTAACCTCAGGTGTATCGAGAATGGTGATATTATACTTCCATACACACTATCCTAACATAGATCCTCGTAACATTGATTGGGCAGGTGTCTGTTGGAACACACATCCAATGTCCTGATCACAAATTAGATGAGATGAGTAAGGATGATTGGTTTTTGTTGTTAAGCATTTTTCTGCATTTGTTTGTATATAAGATTACTGTAGATCAGTGTATTTGTTTGTAAATACTGAGTTTAATGAATTTATTTGTAAGGAATTTCTTTTAAAAAAAAAAAAATAGTAACGTTGATACTTGAATTCTTATAAAATTTGTTTACATTGATTGAAATAAAATTACATGTGCCATGGTAGAAGAAGAAAGGGCTTTCTCGAAAAAGTGGATTTTTCTTCACATAGTTCATCAGAACTTGGTCGCTACTAATTCCTGCACTTTCTTGATGCAGCAATATTTTGTTTGCTTTATTTTAAAAGATGTAATAAATAGCAAGTTTAATAAGATTTTCTATTAAATATTATATATATTTTCACTCATTTTGGCAAAATGTACTGATTTTTTTTTGCACTCATGAATAACATCTTATCTTCTGCCGAACATGAAATCATTAAATATTTTTATTCTCCCTTAACTTATTCACCCCTGAAATTTCATTATGAACAATTCCTACCTTTGATTAGGAAGAGTTCAAATGTGTCTTGAGGAATGATGATAATGCCTATTACTCAGTAGCTTTTTCGCATTTTAACTTGGCATGTGTTGAGAAGATATAGAAATTTCTTCCATGTTTAATTTATCTAGCTAAAAGGGTCAAGTGAGCTTCCTTGGTTCATCATATTTTCATAAATCAATGTTATACAAACAGGAAAAAGAAGTACATGTAGATCTTTTAAGATTATTTTTTTCTCCAGGTTTTCTAATTTTAACCAATGTTTACAAACATGTAAATAATTACCTCATGTTCAGTTATACTTTTGGCTGATTTGAAATCTAATATGTCTACCTTGGCTTTGATTGGAGAGAATATATTATATTTCTTTGCAATCCTTTTTATAGAATACTTAAACCTTTTCACCACTGTAGATCCATAATTGACTCATCCATATCAATGCATGGTAGAGTCTACTGAAGCTTCATAGGGGTGAAATGGTTAAAAAATTGTTCCTTTTATAGTACTGACTAAATGCTGTTATTTTTATACCTATATTCACCATAAAAAATTGTCACCTGTGCATTTTGTCTAAACAATTCCTAATTCTACTAGATCATTTTTTATGAAATTTCGTACAGATGTCTTTGCTTTAGTTTGTTTTAGTACTTTACAAGTGCTATTATTTTAATTATTCGGCCTAAAAAAAGAAACCTGAGGTGGTCCCCATGGTCAAAAGTTAGCAGAAGTGTTGCAGTCTGCCAGGATACTAACAAAGAAACAGATGAGCGATACAGACTCTATAGGCCTCTTGTTTTGTTGATATCACATGAAGTGAACACTTTTAATTGTACATAGTAAATACGAATATTTTATCCTCATTAACAAGTTTTTCCTAACCCATCATTTTTATTTTTGTTACTGTGCATATTTTGATATTACACTTAATAGTGATGGGCTCATGATTGATTATGATTGAAAATTGATTGGTCTTCCCTTTCCGATTACGATTATCAGTTAGAAAGGACTAGGGGCGTTAAGGATCAATTCCGGCCTCATCGACGATTTTGAATTAGTGGTTATATTCGTAATCTTGAATAAACGAAGTATTGAATTATGAAATATGAAATTTATTCGACCACTAGTTTAGGAGAT
>JAULCA010367453.1:0-12198 GCA_032360845.1 Crassadoma gigantea
TGGAGTCAATACAGTTCATCTTTAATTAAAAGTGAATGTTATACCAAGTGTCTTAGTTCTCTGTACGTCTAACACCTAAACAGTTAAAACTATTACAACTGAGCTTGGTTTGGTTTGTTTGTGTTTTATGACCTATTAACAGCTATGGTCATTTAAGGACGTGCCAGATTTTGGTGGTGGAGGAAAGCAGGAAATCCCTGAGAAAAACCACTGACCTACAGCCAGTTCCTGGCAACTGCCCCACCTAGGCTTAGAACTCGTATCCCAGTGTTAGAGGGCTAGTGTTAGCAGAATTTCAGACGCCTGAATCATTTGGCTCCCACTGCCCCCACTGAGTTCGGCATGTGTTCTGCATTCTATCATACATGTAAACAGTAGGGCTCGCATCCCCATTTATCATTGTTAAAATTTTTCACTGCATTGGGGAAATGTACACTATAACAAGAGGCTTTTCCTAGCAGACTAGTTATTATCGGCAATATGCCCAGCATGCAACGAGTGTGAGGGATGGGATCGCACATCCGACATAAGCTTTAACACTCCTGTGTACAATGCACAAGTGTTTCATCAGTTAACACCAGTAACAGTTTCAGTGCCCTGTTTGAGCCTTGACAGTCAGACATGGCCATGTCAGGCCCCCCAGTATATACCTACTCAGTCACCCACCACACAGTTCTTCACCAGCAAACATCAAAACCAAAGAACAATTTGAGAGTTGCTGACAATAAACTTAGGAAACAGGTGTAATAAGGAGAAAGTCCATCATAGCTTGATAAACAGCAGAGTCCCAGACATAATTGTGGAACAGAAAAATGGATGAAAAGCAACATTTTCAACAAAGAATTACTTCCTAGTAGCCACCATGTCGTTGCAAGGAAAGATCGCTAGTCTGGTCATAGGGGTAATGTTTGCACCGGAAGTGACATTTCTCTAAAGAGGTTAATAGGATGAGTCCATGACAATAGGTATCATTTATACAAGAGGCCTGCAGGGCCTTAAGGTCACGTAAGTAAAGGACGGCATTGTTACAACATTTTAGCAACTGCAAAAACGTTCTGAAGTCTTAGCACGTTTAATGTATGTTAATGGTTAATTTGGAGATTGCAAAGATTCAATAATTGAAAAATAGAAGTAAAAAATACAGTCGGACCAATTAAAATGGAGGCTAAGATTCTAGGGCCAATCCTTTTAATGGTTGTGTTCATTTCTTCATTCTCAGTAAATGTATGTATCTTCACCATATTGCATAAATCTAAGCCCCCGATAGTAGGTTACTCAAAACAGTTAAATGATCTTTTCATCACCACAGCAAATTGGTGCAGCCTTGAGCAGCCTATTGAGTTCCCAACTCGCGGTAATAACATCCTCCACAAATTCTGGCAGACTGCCCTTCATAGATACACTTGTGTAAACCCTAACTGGATTAGGCACCACCGCGTTGTGTCGAATGTCCAGACCTTCTTTCAACGCCCAATGCAAGACATAATCCACCTATTGGTCAAAGTTAGCGAAAAACGTATGCCTTCATCAAAACGACGTCCTCTGGCACAGGAAGGACTGGGATTGATGCAAAAATTTAAAATACACTGCCCCAAAACAGTGCTGAAAACCCCACAACTAGAGAAACAATCTACTCACTCCTGAGACGGGGACACACACGTGTACCTGCACTTACACAATTTGGTAGTAAGAGATTTGAATTATTCTAATAGTAAGAGGTTAGACACTACAGAAAGATGGCCTTTGGATGAGCAACCACTGGTGCCCAGCCATCACCTTCAGCCACACATGGGTGCCTTCAGTTTCTTTTAAATCTCGTAGGGAGTAAAGGGATGGGTCCTGATAAAGTTAATCCTGACATCTGAAACCAGATGTCCATTTTTTTTCCCATACCACCTCGCCCATATGCTGGTTAATATCTTTCTAACATCTGTCTACAATAAATCTGTCACCTTTGATAGAAGAAAGTACAATCACCCCTGTATTCAAGAAAGGAGAAGAGCCAAGGCGTGCAACTATCAAGAAGTTTTATGAAGGTCAGTATGCAGCACACTAATGGAGCAAACATCCATAGTAATCTTATAACTGTGGTCAATCTTAAACGCCGTGACGTCATATCCGTTTACCAGCAAGAACCAACTATCCCTGACTATAGGCGACATTTCTAAGAGTGTGGGAAATGGTGAACAGGTTTATGCAATCCTTGTTGATCTGTCAAATTAAAAAAATATTCAAGTTGATAAAACGCTATCTAACCGTCGAGACACAGGATGTAGTTCTCGAGAGCCAGCGGTTGTCAATGTCACCAGTAACACCAGGAGTAGTCAATGGTCAAGGCAAACTCACAGGATAACATTCTTCAAAGGTTCGAAAACTTCACCGGAAGAGAAACACTGAAGTAATCGAAAACCACACCGACATGTTGCAAAGTGCTTTTCCAAACGGACGTCGCCGAATAGTGCAGTTCAGCTACATACTGAATGCATAGCAGAATTTTCTGAAGCGGGCAGTACACTCCATGCTGCTCGACATAACTCAATGCTGAAGAATAGGTACCAATATGATTACCTTTCTTCGGACATACTCCTTATGAAAGCAACAATCCGAAATCCCGCTTCAAAGGGGATGGATCAGTTTCCTAAAGCTTTTCTAGAACAGCGGGAGTTCAACAGAGAGTACGTTTATCAACTCATTACATCACCTTGGATCCCGCCGATTATCAATTAGAATTAGATTGGTAATAAATCGGAAGAAAGGATTCAGCAAACCGCAAGGACAACATATTATGTAATGGCCGGCCTATAGGGATACAGTGGATTTACATGTAAATCTCGAAGCCCTGATACAACTGTGGAAAACCAAAGATGCTGTACGGGTTGAAGGCAGAAACGCAACAAATTAAAAGAAAATATTAAAAAATACCAGAAACAATCTCTGAAAATATCATATAATACTATCAAACACAGCAGACTCTACAATGTATTTCAATTGAGAGAGTTCCGTGTCGAGGCCATCCTCGGTCTCAGAGGGAAATCCATGGGACCGAGGATGTACCGGTGCCTACTTGACAAGCAAACCTTGTAACTATTGGGAGACGCGTCAAAACGTCACTTTTCTGGGTATGACATTACTCGCAGACAACTTAACATGACCAGTCAGATCCCAAAATCCAACCTTGTTGTTACAGCCTTGTAACAGCAATTCAGATCCTGAACATCTCTCCAAACAAGACGTAATGATCATGCTTCGTCAAATTAACCTTGGATAACACTAGAGATGACGAGTGCTGTTGTAGTACGTATGGGTATAGTCTGGCAGTCAGGAAGGTCATTACCAAAGCTTGATAAACTGCTAGCTGGTGCGTACTTATTTTAAAGCATCCAGTCCAGTACAACGCACACAACGGCCAAATAAAACATACCTCGCGCATGCGTATGCCAGGTCAAATAGTAATCCATTAATATTTCCTGGTAAAGTGTCTAGCTAAAGAAAAATCAAGGTGGCCATATCTTCAGTTGTAGGAGCATTCCTTGACTAGTCGGCTGTTTCTGGGCTGCTGAATACAACCAAGGAGTTAATTACATTCTACAAGTATTATGTGGCTTTTTAAGGCGAGTCTGTCCTAACGTTCAGGAGAACTAGCAATGAAAGATATGTGCTTCATAGTATGGACTTACTGTACCATTACCTAACAAGACATTTATTGGTCCAACGACCTGGAATATCCCAAAATTGTTTTGGGTACGGATTAAAATGGCAGTCCGTTAGGCTTTGGAAAAAAATACAATGCATTATAACACAGACGTCAAACGGAGTTCGTATACTAAGTGTGGGTTGTTGTAACTATTTAGACATTGTGATGAGTATCTTAGTACAGGGTTGTAGTTCTGTGTCTTACCCTAGTGAAAACTACCTTAAACAAGAGCGCCAAAAATGGACGATACCCATAGGAGATTTTCATCACTATCAGGTCGTGAAAGGGCAACGAACATAAGGTAGTCAACTATATTGCCTTCTGTGTCTGCACCACTGATGTTAAGTAAGGCGTTGTTCTCTCTTCTTAACTTTCATCAGATCATTTGATACCAAAAGCATTCTGGGTTAGGATGTTTCAAAGAAATGTTTATTTTTTTTCTTCTTTTAAAGACTGGTATATGTAGAAGAGGGTCCACGCCCGACTTGTACAAAACAATTTTGTCAAACCTTCCAGTCATGATCATGTTAGCATATAGCTGCTTGTCAGGGGAACCATTGTTATCTTCTAGACTGTTTGCCATGCGCCCCGGTAACACGATTACCACGTTCCTGATAAGGTCACTACAATTTAACAGTGGTCATGGCTTGTGCCAAAGATCGCTACGAACACCACTGCATTGAGACCATTGTTAGATGGAATTTGCATTGTCACCAGTGATACACCAAATCATCCTCTAAATCCCAGCGGTTACGCTCTCTTTCGTCCTTTACAACCCTGTAATAATATAATATACATGAATACTTTGTTCCCCTAACCTTGTACAGGTCAACTGGTGTATTCCCTTATGTAAACCAAAAGAATCCCGCGGCAACATGACGGTCAAAATGACCGGCGTTGAAGTCGGGTCACGGGTGTCGCTCTTTTGTGATATTTCAAGGACATGTATAAGCCTAAACCATTCAAAAACCTGATCGTGTGCCTTCGATTTTGTAATGACTCGGACATATTTCAAGAGTACAGAGAATATCAGTGAGCGTTCTCCTCGTCTTCGAGGATGACATCACATTTAACAGATGGGGGAATTACAAATTGAAACAAGCCACTTGTTTACAAGTTGTCAGTGTACAAAGACGATTCAACGTTTGTATTGATCATATATGTAAAAAGCCGATTCCAGCTACAAATTTGAATAATGTCAATGCATTCCACATAAAGGTCATTATGGTGGCATAATGCTTGTCATTTTTATAACCATCATGGTTAACCATAGGAAATTGACAATCCTCATTACACAGAGATACAGGGACCTGAGATCTCCTATATATATGTTATCATTGTATTTTTACCGAATCTCGATCTAAACCCCCCAAACGTGAAAAAATACTCTAAACACCCATAGTTTAGGTCCAAATATAGCTGTAACAAATTCTCAGTTAGGTCCCCGCTGTGCACAGAGATACACAGTATATATAATATATACTTAGTAGACTACATTTCATCCTCGATATACAGGGATTAATACGCCCACTTTCGCTCTCTGTACCCCTAGGATATGTCATAGCAAAATCGTAGGCTCAGTGTTTGCCACACTTGGGAAGACTAACTAGTTTGTATCTTTTATGTACATCATAAGAATCTGGCAGTCGTGTAATGGTAAAACTCACTGGTTTTCTTCAAAGGACATGTATCAGCCAAGTGATTGATTATTTATTTTTACTTGACACCGATCAAATAACTAGCATCGTGCCTTCAATTTTGCTCAGTAACTTATGACATAGTAAGCGTAACCCCTGGATATCGAGTATAACTACATTTTAAGACTAACTTATATGAACCCTGACTCTTTTAATACGTGCACGTGACACTTGTCCTCATGTTTGTAATGTTCGTCCGAGTTGTTGGTTGCCGGTTGTACATCATTTCTCCGCCCTTTGGGTAAAGTACATTATTTGGTCTCCTACGTCCAGTGATCTTATTTGTATTTCCCGCGAACTGGATTCGTTCGGTCTATAACAGCAAAGCATGCTGGGTATTGCCAAGATACATGTAAACTATCATGGCGGACTACGGCGGTGTTTGAACACGACCACAACGATGATGTGAATGGTAAAGTTATTATCGTGTGTTAGATGGGTTGTCATTGACATGTATTATGTACCAAGTACACATGTATTATACTGAACTTCTATCTAAGGTTTTACAAGCACATTCGCATGGACAGATGAGTTTGAAAGGCTACAAAGCATGCACGATAGGTCTAAATGCCAGTAAACTGGCAGAAGGCTCCTGTATAGTACTGTTATTGATCTACATAATATTACTGGTGTACGTTCTTTTCTCGCTGTATAAAAGGAGAGAAGCAATTTTATTTTCAGCATCATATATCAGTGATGGACAGTATTGAAGATTTTTTAGTTTATATGTAAAGTTTATATATATAAATGTCAGTGCTTACTCAAGTTACAGACTGACTATAAGTACTGCTTACTGACACCTGTCTTTTTTTGTAAACAATGGTGTATCTTTACAGTTACAGTAGACCTATTGTACAGTAGTGTCAGTTCAGGACTGTAGTGTTTTTGTTTTATATTTTTAGACTGGCGAATTATATGTATATATATATAAAAAAAACTTGTTATTGTGATAGTTCTTCTATAAAAGCTAGACCAAATAATTTCATTCATTATCATCGATTCCTATTTATACATGTACGAGTACAGACCCAGATCAGTGTTAGGTACATGTTCAAATTCTGGTGCTCCCTAGACCAAAAACACAAAGTTAAAAAAAAAAGTTTTTCAGTTACAGTAGACCTCTGAATTTTTTGGAATTCTTGTTCTGGATGTTTTCAGTGTTGACAGTGTTATATCATTTTACTCAAAATATTCTGTCTCGGTTATTTCTTGTCTACGTGTACTTTATATTCTTGCCATATTATAATTATGATTAATGTTACAGAGTTTAATCACATTGCACATGAACATGAAATAAAAGTTACTGATGATTTGTTTTGTCAATTTGATATATATTATCATTTCAATTATTATAAATAGAAACTCTGTATTTTACAACAATTATGAAAATTATTACAACTTATATTTATCGCTTTTGTTGGCCGATGTTAATGTTGGAAGAAACTTGGGTACTGAAGAAAACCCAAACGATGGGGCGGGTGAACCTATACCTCGATCTTCATGTCAAAACAGTTATTTTGATTGTGAAATGTACATGTAGGTTATTTAGCCTTAGATTAGGTTAGAAACATTAGTAATGAATACTTAATAAAAATAAAAAGTGGTAAAAAATTTCTAATCCTAATCATCTAAAATCTTGTTACAGATGACCATACATTAAAGTGTGTACAAGCAAAAATCGGTAAGATGTCTGAAGCAAGAGGCGAGTCACGGGCTAGCTATGCCAGTCAGAGCCAGTATTCAGAGTCTACCATCATCAACCAGGATATCACAGATCAGGACCTCTTGCAGGCCCACAAGTCCGGCAACCAGGCCTCCAAAGTTGTCAGTTTTGCTCCAGGGTCATCTCTGGAACGGGCCAAAACTGTAGAGGAGTTAGGAAAGCAACAACACAAAGGAGTGCATGCTGGGAAACGTCTAGATCTGATGGAGAGACTCATAGACAGGCCTCATAATGCAGACGTGTTCCGAATGGTAAAAGCTTCACCTCGGGAAAATAAACAGGAACCTCAAAAAACAGGTCCTTTGAAGAGTCCTTCTGGTCTAAATGGATCTCCAGGTCCAATGCCACAGGTACTATACCACTAGGTAGATTTAACAGGTTCTTAATACATATGTTATCTTCAGTGAAAGGAGGGCATTATTTGTATTTATGAGAAAAAGGAACATGTTTGAGTCATATTTTGGTGGATTCAAATAAAAGTGTCCATCAACATTTTACAAGGCATGATTCATTCAACTAATGTCTCCTGTAATAGGTTTCCTAACATTTTGTTTAAAAAAGTGACAATGTTCTAATTTGCTCCTGCAGAGTCCGCTTATTCCTCGACCTCCCTCAGCCAAAACCAGCAATGGTGGTCCCATGACAAGTTTTAGAACCACGATACTGAAACGTGACAACCAGAAGCGCCAGACAGAAATCCAGAAACGTAACCAACAGTCTCCATTGGAGCCTCCAAAGCTCACAGTCAGCATGTATGTAAAGCTGTATCATAGCAACACTAACTTGATTCATCATTCACTGAAAGAAATATCATTATGTATGAGCTGTTGATATATAATTAGGGTGAAGTAAAATAATATTTCATATTTCAGCTGGTCCATATATGTAGTTCTTTGGAACTGTTGATCATCTGTCTTTCTTATTGATAAAATTCTGAACAACTTTAATATTATTTATTTTATTTGCAACCTGTTTAAATTCTCTAATGGAAATATAAATGTTAATAGTCTGTTAGAAATGAATGAAAAATGAAATAAGAAAGTTGTGCACATACCGGTAGTTGGAAACAGAACATTACTTACTAATTTGTTTTGTTAGTCTGAATTTTCAGCTGTCATGATTTTCGAATTGTAACATTTTCCCCCTATTTTTATCCATCTTCATCCTTTCCTGTCCATAATTATATAGTTCATGGTCTGTTGCTATAGGTATTTGACCTGTAGGTACAATATATCTGGGATAAATGGCTGTCATTAGTCTTCAAATAAAAGACTTCGACCTTCATTCAAGGTCATAGAGGTCAATTATGTTAAAATGTTTGCCTGTTGTAAATATGATTGAGCTACAGTGGTTATAGAAAACTTCAGAAGTGACTTAAGCAGATTAATTGAATATTAATATAAACATGACCATCTTTCCCCAGGCTCCACAAGAAGACTCCCAAAGTTGTGTCTGTTCCTGTAACCCCTGCTGAAGACATGGTGTCTGAGGGTGCCGAGGACTTAGAGATTCTGGCCGAGCTGGTGGAGCTGATGGGAGACACTGGAATGACTGACACAGAAAACCTTGATACAGGTATGACAATGTACAGTCAACACAGGGTCATGTGATCAAAGGACACCTGTTCAAATAATGCATTTAACCTTTTCAGTTACACCCCTAGGTAACTTGAGTAAACTCTACCATACATTCATCTGCATTAGAACATTATGGTCTACAGTTTTGAAAGGGGTTAAACTTATGCATGTGAAGCTCATTACAATATTATAATATACCTGGTAAGGAATGAGGGCAAAGAGGGACAGATAATACTCTAATGAGTCCTTTATCTCACTATCTCACTTTGATTTTATCAAACAGAATTTAAAAAATTCAAATATTTGTTCAGATGTAAAATCTTCGACAGGTTGACATAGGTACAGTATATGTGTATCTTATTTAGTCTATGATCTAAAAAGTCAGTGTCTAATAAACTTATTGGATCGCATTCATCATTTCGTAACAGTCTTAATCCAATTTTTCTTTGTTTATTTCACTAGATGTTTCCCATGCTCATACACTTAGTGACTTACTATCAACAATTATCCTTTGCTTCTTAAAATTAGTTTCAGTACTTTAATTTAACAAGCCATTTTATGAATTTTCCAACTTATCAGATGAAATTAGTAAAATATCGCTGAAATTCTTCAGAGGAAATGGCATTTTTAAATCACCTGCCCTTTAAAATCCTTTTTCTACCATAGGGATTAAGCAATTTCATCCCAATTTGTTCTGGAGCATCTTTAGGCCAAGGGCACTCAATTTTGTATAAACGGTGGGTGTGCCCCCCCTCCCTGGGGGCAAAGGGGTGGGGCCCACTAGGGGTAATTGAGGTATAACATTTAAAATCTTTTATCTGCTGTAGGGATGAAGGGATTTTATCCTAATTTTGTCTGGAGCATCCTTAGGCCAAGGGCACTTAATTTTGTATAAACGGTGGGTGTGGCCACTCTGAGGGTAGAGGGGTGGGGCCCACTAGGGGAAATGCAGGTAAAACTTTTAAAATCCTTCTTCTGCTGTAGGGATGAAGGGATTTTATCCTAATTTTGTCTGGAGCATTTAGGGATAGATCCAACAAAGTTTTAGAAGGAAAATGACCTCAACCTACTTACAAGTCACATGGATAAATATGTCAAACAGTTTGGACAACTTCTTCTGAAGAACTGAATAGCATAAAATCATATAATAATTTTTGGCTAGTAGCTTCAGCGGATGTCGATGGAGCCGATAAAGTTTGCAATTGAAATATTTGTGATAAAGTCTAATATTTAATGAGAATATTTTGCTATGTCTGCTTAAATATGCAGATGAACGACATAGGCCATTTGGGCATCTTGATCATTTCTAACAGACAATATTTTAGTGTAGAAATCTTTTTGATAGGAAGTACATGTCCCAGGCATACACCCTTAAATGATATCTTATTTTACTCAGACCAAGATTTTGAAGAAGAGGATGAGACAACCAAGCAACCAACAGTTCCTGAAAAAAATGTTTCGGAAGAGAAAACAGTTACCTTTAGCAAAGAGGATACAAATAGCTCTCCAACAAAATCTGTAGCTTCCCGTGTGTCGACAGGAAAGTCATACGATGATGGAGTGATGGAGGAGGAGGAAGACATTGATGTGTGTCTTGTCAAATATCCTGGAGGAATACCTATCATTGATACAGTAGCTCCTCCCCCAGTCAAAGCTCCGCCCACAAAAGACAAAGCACCAATCACAGGCAGATCCTCATCAACCCAGCAAAAAGATGTGCATTCGGGGCTGAAGAAGCGGACGAAATACGATGATACAGGTACATTTGGTTTATTATTTAAAGTCAGTTTAAATATTAATTTCTCTTGAGAGATTTTACACAAATTTAGTGTGGAGCATCCCTGGGCCAGGGAAACTGTATAAACTGTGTTTCTAATATCGGGCATAACTAACTAACTCTGACCCCTTTATGTAGCAAGCCTCTGATATTTTAAATGTCAAAAGCCATTTTAGGAGGTGATATACCCCAATAAACTGAAACCCAGATAAATGAAATGTAGGGACATGAATAGTCCAATAGGGTAAATATTTATAAGATTATCCCATTATGGAGGAGTTTGAACTTAAATATTTGCTATAAATGATCCTTGCGCCAAGACTGAAACTCAAACATATACCAATGAAGAGATTGGCTTTAAATGGGGATAGGTATAGCTCAATAGGGGAAATAGAAGAAAGTAACGAAAAAGACTACTCTTAGAGTGTGAGTGAAAAGATTCTTACCAAAATAAATAATTTTTAAGCTGAATTAACACCAAACTTTCAGAAAAGGTTACTTATAAGGAACATTCAAATAGCAGTTTTGCAGACATAAAATGCTATTTAAACATTGTATGTTTATTGGGAAATTTTCGCTGCAGTCTAATTATAACTTTGGCTTTTTCATCCACCCCAATGAAAAACAATTTAATACATGTGAAGGAAGAAATATACACTAGGTGAATATGAATTTTATTGGAAAAGGACAAATATTTGACTCTAGGGTGTAAGTTTCCCAGAATACAGTAGAGCTTGGACTAACAGCTTGTGTTTATTTACACTGTAGTCCGACAACTAGGGAACATAACCTTTGGTAAGAAAACTAATTCTGCATGGATTTGCATGATACAACTTTTAATGCATGTGATTTGTTTTTTCCTTTTTTATCCATTTCTGAAAAGAAGTTAATATTTTACAGTTGATAAATGTATGAAAATTGCATGTTTTCTGTTTTGTACAAGAGGTATGATATCCCTGTCTGTTTTAAAATAAATCTTGAGATTTTAAAGATAGTGATCCTGTAGTAGCAATTGAAGAATCATGAGTTTGGTCCTGGGTTAGGATCCCTCCCTTTATCACATTTGACTTATTATAAAGAGATTGTGCTTTGATTTCTTGCTTCCTCCCCACTTCCCTACAATAGCATAGTGTATCGCTACTTTCCCCATGTCTTACATATACTTATACATCAATGTGCTCACAGTATCTTTTTCTCTTCAATATAAGCATTTGATTTATTCTGACAAATAATATGCTAGCAGTGTACTTATATTATGCTTATGATTAAATATTTTTTTATTTTATTTCATGATTGTGATGTTTAAATTAGAAGGAACATATATAAACTTCTTTTATCTCAAAAGTGACCATACCTTGAATCTTCCTTTCATATTACTAAAATCATGTCTTTGTTTCCAAAGTTATCAAACCAATGTCTTTATCAACAGTACCACTACCTACTGGTATGCCTTTATCACAAAAGCAATATTAGGTCTATATCCTCATCTCCAAAGCAGCCATACCCATGTCTTTGTCTCCAAAACAGCCATACCCATGTCTTTGTCTCCAAAACAGCCATACCCATGTCTTTGTCTCCAAAGCAGCCATACCCATGTCTTTGTCTCAAAACAGCCATACCAATGTCTTTGTGTCCAAAGCAGCCATACCCATATCTTTGTCTCCAAAACAGCCATACCCATGTCTTTGTCTCCAAAACAGCCATACCCATGTCTTTGTCTCCAAAACAGC
>JAULCA010367787.1:0-12196 GCA_032360845.1 Crassadoma gigantea
GGCTAATGCTGTGGCTGATGTCCTGGCAGACAAGTATGGGACAGAGAAAAGTCACATTCTAGATGCAGTAAGTTAAACAGGAATGTAACGTCAGAGAATCATTTGTCTAAAGTTTCTACAAAAAGTTTTCAGGAAGATATTATTTGGAGAGGTCCAGAAGACTTAAATAATAAATTCATTTTTTACCATCATTAAATATATAATGCAATGAGAAATTTCTTGCATTTATTTCTTGCAGTCATAAAAGAGGCAATTATAAGTTTAAAATGTAGGAAAAACACATGCCATGTGGTAGCTACAAAAAAATGGAAATATTTTGAAATTTTGCCATTTAAGGGAACAACAAAACTGATCATATCAGTGACGTTCCAAGGGAAAAACATACTTGGAATCATGTTCTGTTATATTTAGACATCGTTATAATAACGGTGAATAATCTGAACACTTGACTGCTACCTTAGCTGTACAATGATATCAGGTTTAATTAACTTTTCATCAATTGAGTAATAACATGTTCTTGATTACCTAAAGGAGGCAAAGCAGAGTCTTGGTGTAAGGATGGCCTTGGGAGAGACCCAGATTGTGGCCGAGACACGTGACTTCTTGTTGGAGGAGGGTGTGGCACTTGACAGCTTCAGTCAGGTAAGTACAGTGACTTGATAGAGTCACCACTTTATACACTATATGTATACTAAATTACAGCAGTGCAGTAAACCCTGTTCAGTCAGACCAATCAATAGGCTAAATGATATAAATTCAATAAAATCTACCTAGAAAGACGACCCTTATGAGATGTACTACCAAAATGAGAGAACATGAATTTTTACTAAAAATTCAATAAAACCTAATAGAGAGACCTTTCTTTTCATATGAAAGACGTGTTTTCTACTTTATGTTGACTTATTAGAAGCCTTATGAGAGACCACATATTCTTACTAACCTCATTTCAGTAAACCATTTCTTGATAGACTACCAATATGATGAACCAGCTTTTTATTTAGCATTATTTTAAAGTTTGTACATTAAGACCAACATCATGATAGATCACATGTTGTTTTGTGAGATCATTTCAGTAAAGCCTGCAAAGAAACACCATCATTTATATCTAGTTATATAGTTACAGAAGAATTCACACAAACATACTTGCGCTTGTCTGAAAACTGTATAAGATTGATGACTTTTTTTATATGTAATATTGAATGATTTTACAATTTCATGTTTAAAGTGATACAAATTTTGTTCTTAATATATATAGCCTTCAGCAGCAAGAAGTAAAACAGTGATACTGGTGAAGAATTTGCCAGCAGGTACAAAGTGTGAGGAGTTGAGAGACTTATTCAGTAAACATGGGACGGTCGGTCGGGTCGTTCTCCCACCATCAGGCGTCACAGCCATCGTAGAATACCTGGAACCAACTGAGGCCAAGTCGGGCTTCAGAAGGATTGCCTATTCCAAGGTTAGTTCAGTATAGATTGGGACTTTCTGCTTGCTTATTTCAAGATTGGTTTACTAGCAATTAAGATTGTACATTTTTGACAAATCTGAGTTTACTGATCAAAGATTTGGTACACACAAGTTCATTACTTCTAGTTGATTTTGGCTAGATGTAAAGTTTACTTTCTGATAATCCTTTTTCCAAGATTGACTTTGTTTACAAACTTGTGCCTTCTGGTCCCATCAGATGGCTCTGTGCATTCAGGTTATTCTTAAACCAAGGTTGATGACTTTTGGATGACATTTATGATGGAAACCTACCATTCAAATTGCCTCCACTGTTAGTTATTTGTCTTTCTCACATAGCTTTATGTAAAAGTTTACATAGCTGCTGTACCCTGAAATTTGCTTTATTTGGAAACACTGTATGCTAGAGTGTATAGGTAGGAGAAGTTATACACTACCATCAGATTTTAGCACACATGATTGATCATGTGACCTATTGGAATCTCGTTGCACATTATCTGTTTGTGACTGATTTTTTATTTTCTCAACTTCTCCAGATGTTATTTTTCTTGCCAATCAGAAAATCCAAGATGGGTGCTTTTAATGCTAATTGGTGTGGGCGTTTTTGTTTTCTTGTCATGAAATTCTGAAGCAAATAACTCCAAACATTGTACTAATGTTGCTTATGGTTTCCTAATCAAGTTCTCTTATTTTTTTGCCACTTCAACATTTTTAGATGGCCACCCTGCCTTCTGGTTGAATGAGACAGTTATTTGATTCTCTACAGAACAGTTGAAATAATTCACTTAAATCATGTTTCTAAAGTATTAAGGCCCATGAATCTTAGACTGTTATTCTTATAACCAACATCAGACTTAGTATTATTTTGGCTTTACCCAAATAACTTCTGGAGTTCTCTGAGACTGTAAATTAACTGTATGTGATATTAACACTGTTTTATATGTATGTGATATTAACACTGTTTTATATGGGTCCTCAGTTCCAGCACGTCCCCCTATACCTGGAGTGGGCTCCTGTGGAAGTGTTTAAGGCTCCAGCCACCATACCGACAGTCAAGGAAGAGGAAAAACCGAAGGAAATCATCACTGTTCCAAATGATGCAGAGGTAGTAAAATAATAATTTCAGAAACTGTTTATTCAGATGAAAATGTTGATAGATATTTTAGCTTAACTATAATTTTCTGTTGACAAAATGGTGGAGGGGATATAGCTTTCTGTTCTTATGTATGTGTTACCCTGATGAAATACTAGCCACTTCCACCAATTCGGCTAGAAAGAATTTCTTTTTAGAGTGTAAGACTAGTAAACCAGAGGTCCTGGGTTCAACCTCTCTTACATACATTTGATGTTAATATTTGTCTGTGTGTGTAAGTTTAAACTTTGTTCATTGCTTTAGTGAGTTGATTTCGGATTGGATTTTGACAAAATTTCATGTATTAGTCAAGTATGAGAATACCTCAAGCAAAAGTTGGTGTTTCAGCAAGGTCAGGGTCACTGATACTCTTCGTTTTTTAATCTAATACATGCATGAAAAGTCAAGTCACCATTTCCTGAATTATTTAAGCTGCAAAAGTTTTAATGTTGAGGTTGAAGGAAGGCCATGATAGGTTTGTTGCTAGCAAGTATTTGTTTGTTAAAATGAAAGGAAAATTATGATAGAGTGTTAACTTGAAGGAAGACATGCTAATCTGAGTTGATTGTTAACATATGGAAAAGATTGGAGAAAGGCTGCAAGTATTTGATTATTGAAGTTTAAAAATGAAGAAAGTATAAAACTTTGATTTGAAGGTTGAGAAGATGGATATCAATAAGACAAAGAAGGAAGAAAAACAAATAAAGGAGGAGGAAGAGGAGGAATCAGAGGAGGAGGAAGATGTGCCAGAGTCAGGAACAACACTGTTTGTAAAAAATCTGAACTTTGATTCGCGAGAGAATGACCTAAGGGAGGTGAGGCTAGAGCACAAATGAAATTGTTGATTTCTCCCATATCTCAAACAAGTTTGATTTAGAAATAACAGGGATTATGGTTATGAAAATGGGATCTGAGATTTGAAAACCAGGGTCCATGACCCCACCAAAATTGAAAATTTTCTTGAGGTTGGGAAATGCTACTTCTTGCATGTATTTGTGGTCGGATTTAGGGAAGTTCATAAACCCAGACCTCAACTGGGGGTTCTAAAAAGGGTGTGGTCTCTTCGGTCAAATTTTGTACAGATTATATTGGGAAAATTGTTGAACTGGTTGGACCAGAGTTGCTCATTTATGAAATAAGGTTGGACCCAGTAATATGATGCTGCTTTCAGGCTAGCCTTGACAAAGCCTTGCATGACTTGAAGAAACTTTTGCAGGCCCTCCAGGATTTATACCCGAACCAGTTGTTCTGTGTAACAAACAGACCCTAAATCAATAATTTCGACTTCCTAAAATGTTGGTTAATCTTAACCAAGTGTCACTGTAGTGAAGTATTCTTAGCACAAGGAGGTTCAAATATGTTCATATCATTAGTCTGACCCCGTCCTTCAATGGTTATATTGAAAGATGGGCATAAAAGGGGGAAAAAAGGAACAAATTTGAATTTATGTTATTTCAATGACAGCTGCAGTTTAATCCTCTGAGGTATTGATGTATTTTGAGCTAAAACTACAGTTTGTTCAAATCTGATTGTTTATGATCTTAATGAGGCCAAGCCAGGTATTAAACCTCCTGAGCAATTAAAGACACCTGGACCTCTTGTAAAGTGAAACTATTATTAACACAGGATACAATGCTTAGGTCATCTTTTACAGACACAAGTTTGATTTATAAACTTTCATATTCCAAAGTTAATGTTTTTGTCTTTCGAATTTGTTACTTTGAAAAGTGATTTTTGTCTTTCAGAAATTCAAGAAATGTGGCAAGATTAAGAGTGTCTCAGTGGCCAAGAAAAAGGACATGAAAAACTTAGGTATGATCTGTTAATTAAAGATAAATATCCATGTCTATTACTATAGTTTGTCGCAGACTTTTACAGGAATATGGAGCGAGGAACAAACCACATCACAAGTTGTATCAAGGTCCCTTAGTAAACATGTAATGTAACAACAAAAAAAGTGACAAAGTTCAATCTTTGAAGCACTGTAAGGAATTCCTACTGAACCCCTAAGTGTTACTAAAAGGGCCCCTCACAGTATTTGACCGGTGGATTAATGACTTTCTAGCCTGGTGTATGACAAACTTTATTATACAGACTGAGTACTAAAAGTGTAATGGGAATATGATAAAATTTGACAGATTCTAAACTTCACAGTTGGCTGTTTCACCGATTCATCAGATGAGAACTGTTCATTAAGAGATTGAGAATCCTTTTTAAAGACAAAAGAGAATGATAAATGAATTAAATTTTTGTCATTGAAGGAATTCCTTTTTCGAAAACATTTTAGATACACAGGATATGAAAAAACACCTATATACACATATATTTCTAAGGATTCTTTTACAAATACAGGTTTTTCTGAAAGGATTCCTGTATTACTGCCAAAATCTGTAAATATGTCTAATTTAGCCAGTATGACCATGGCTTTGATGAATGATTTCTAAAAAAATATCTTGCAGGATATTTGGATAAAAAGATTTAGAGATGAAATAAAAAAAATCAACATCAGTGTTCTGATTATAAAAATTTGAAAGGATTCAAGCCCTGGACTTCATATTGTTATACAAAATGTACTATCTCTCTAACCAGCTGGTCGACAGTATCCTGGCTAAAATGAAGGGGAGGTTACTGTAGATCTTAAAGCACAGTGAATTGGGACAGGGATCCTTAATATAAATGTCAGTTTATTACAAAAAGTCTTTATTTTTCTACAGGGAATTACCTGTCCATGGGTTATGGATTTGTTGAGTACTATGAGAAGGCGAGTGCAGATAAGGCCTTGAAGACACTTCAACACTCTGATCTGGATGGCCATACACTTGAACTCAAGGTATCACACCGCCAAATAGGGTAAGCAGGGTCTTATCATCAGATGGTGTTCTTTATAAATTGCCTCTCTTGGCTGGTCTGTTGTCTGTTCTTCTTTCAGTCATTGGTTGGTTCCTCATCCATCTGTTTATACGAAATTCTTGTTATCGCTATTACACAAAAAACTTATGGACAGGTCTTTGCGGTATTTTATATGAAAGTTTCCCTTGGTCCTGTAATTGTTGTGAAAATTTTTCATTTTGAGACTGATCCGAAGTACAAGATGGCCGTTTTAGAATTTGATAGTTAAAATATTTTTATTAATATTTTACAAAAAGTACTAGATAATCACTCTATAAATACATGCATACAAATGAAAAACTATAACAGTATCTTTAGAAAGGAGGCGTATACAGCTAATACATATACTTCCGACCCAGTAGTTGTTAAAAAAGTTTGTTGTTGTTATGATTAACAGAAACACAGAAACAAAACCTACAAAAAAGAAGTCCAAGGCAACCAAACAAAAAACCTCAAAAATCCTTGTAAGAAACATCCCATTCGAGGCAAAGAGGAAGGAGGTCTTCGAACTATTTAAGTAAGTAATTACACTTAAGTTTCTGCAAGATTACTTGCTTAATATAACTTTTGGATGTAATTAAGCAAAAATGTAATAGATTTATTTGGAAATGTCACTTGCATTTCTTCGCATGAAATTAGAAAACAAAAATTGATGCTTGTAAAAACAAAAGCACATTAGAAAAGTGTTTATAACCCCTCTGATCTTTAAAATGAGAACTTTCTCCCTGTAATTTACTTTTGTATTCTTAGTAGACAATAGTGTTTCTGAAACAATAGGTTGGAGTAATCACAATAATTTATTGTTTTTTTTTTCATTTCTAGGACCTTTGGTGAACTGAAGTCTGTACGCCTACCTACCAAGCTCAGTGGGTCTGGTACACACAGGGGTTTTGGATTTGTCGACTTTCTTACCAAGCAGGATGCTAAGGTAAGTTCTTCATTTTGGGTGATCTATAACTATCTGATTTCTGTTACCAAGTTTTCCACCTCTCTTTCATTAGCATGTTTGAAACAGCTGCTTCCCAAAATATCAAGAAGTGCATTTAAATTCTGTGAATGGAAGCTGGCTCACTTGGGACTTTTTTTGTGGTATATTATATAAAGTTAGTTATATATAGCAGATAGCAGTAGCATATGGCAGTAATTATACGAATAATGGGTAAATCTTAGTTTATAAAAAATAAATTCCACCCAGTATTAGCATTTATTTGTTAACTTTTAGATAAAAAGATTATCAAACAAGATTTCATTGCTTTGTAAATTTGTTTTATTTCTGATGGTTCTGTTTATTTAGAGAGCATTTGAGGCTCTTTGCCACAGTACTCACTTGTATGGGAGACGTTTGGTGTTAGAATGGGCTGAAGCTGAAGAAGATCTGCAGGAGCTACGACGCAAAACATCTCAACATTTTCACGATGGTAATTAGATTAGATAATTAGAAATGACCAACATCTAATACATGTATATTCACACAAATGTACATTCCAACCACTTTTGCTCCCATCAAGATGAAATTGACCAGACTGTAATTATAAGAAGGTTGTATTATTGAGACAATTTTGTGTAGCAAAAAAGTGTGTCCTTTGCCTGAAATGACAGCTAAAGTAGTGGGTCAAATGGATCTGGAAAGTAAAATAATAGAAAATTCAACAAATTGTAGAAAAACCACGGCAAGAAATCGATGCAAGCAAATTAACATTGCATTGAATCTCTTCTCATGTTGGATGGCTAATAAAAAAATCATCTATAAACCTTGTTCTTTCTCAGATGCTCCGATGAACAAACGCGTGAAGAAGTCAGCCATCATGGATACACTGGAGATGTCCCACAAAGGATCCTGATGTAGGAGGCAGTCTGTCCTGATACAGTGGTGTCCACATGTGGTCTTAAACAGCGGTCAAATATAATCTGTTATCAATAAAACGATTTTTAAATTCAAATGACTTTATAGAAATTGTTTTTCCCACTGTGCCTTTCATAACTTTTTGACCCGCCACCATGAAGTAACAGAAGCGAGACTTGGGTGTTGCTTTTCCGGAGAGGGCGTCAACATCAAATTTTTGCATTTAAGTTAGTTTCTCTGAAACTGTAGGTGCTAGACCAAGCAAACTTAGACCATAGTATTACATGCATCTTAGATAGTACATTGTAACCCATGCATCAAATACTGGATGCAGCCTACTGTTCATAGTCCATTAACTTTGTCAGCATCACTTTCAACATTAAAATTTTGTGTTTAGGTTAGGGTATCTAATATGTGCATTGATGGTCAAAGTGCGGCACAGGTGAGACATATTAATCCAAATGGCTTGTTTTCAATATCAAAACTTGTGGACATAAATAGTGATCCCCTCTCAATTGAGGTAGCTTAGTTGATCTACATGTCAATTGTTATGACGGTAGCTCACCTTACACAAATGAAGTTTATAGTATGGTGCAACTTGTTCATCTGTCTACTTTTTATATACCTGTCAAAAGTTTTAATGGGACTCGTTATGGTATAGAGAGTGTCCTAATGGTCCTCCACACTAAGATTTCTGCAAGCTATTTCATAAGAATGTACAATATACAAAGGTTAAACCTATGTTTGAAACGATTGTAATTTGTGCATAATTAATTAGTTTTTTACTGCACTCTGATTTGTCAAAATTTACACTTTCTGCAAGATAAATTGCTTAACTAGTTGCTTTGAATGAATCTTGTTGAGCATGTTCATTTAGTACGATACTTACAAAGACAAAAAAACTGTGATGGGATTGGTTGGTAGTGACCAGGTTGTGATAAAACTTGTTCAATATTCATGTATACCAAGTTCAAAGTTGGAAAAATATGCTCATAATTTACTTCCATAGAAAAGGGCCATGTTTGAAGATGAAGAAACAAATCTGCATCTGGCATTGAACGGGTGTACATTATTCTGTCCCTTTGGTACTCATTTATTTGTAAGACTTCTTAAAAATGAAACGGAAAGAGCCAATGCATATGATTTCTGGGTTCTGTACCTCATGTAGTTGACCTTTGTCTACTTTTAAATCTCACATGGGTTAAAATATATCATTAACTTCCTTTTATAAGTCTAGAGCCATGGTGCTTGGGTATGATATTTACATGTAGACCAGCAGTGCAGAAGTTTTTTCTAAAATATTCTGTTTGAACAAGTTCTGTCAACTTTCATGTAGTCACTCTTGTGAGCCTCATGATGGTAATTTAGTAAAGTAAAGCGCAGTGGATCTTAATGAGAGAGTAAATCTGAGTATCCGGAGAAAACCCTTGGGTCTGAAGTAAGTTACTTTATACCTAAATGAAAATAGAGTAATGAGGGGATTGAAAGGGTATGGCGAGGAAAGGTAAATCAGCAGGCAGAAATATCTGAAAAATATCCCTCTTGTCATCTGAAACAAGCAACGACCATGTTTGTTGACCGGTTAGTTATCACTTGTTGAAGATAATGTATACCACATGTTGACAGATTTGTATACCACATATTGACAGATTTGTATACCACTTGTAGACAGGTATGTTACCATTTGTTGATATGTATACCACATGTAGACAGGTATTTAAACCATATATGGACAGGTATGTATACCACTTGTAGACAGGTATTTATACAATATATTGACAGATATGTATACCACTTGTAGACAGGTTTTTATACAATATATGGATAGGTATGTATACCACTTATGGACAGGTATTTATACAATATATAGACATATGTATACCACTTGTAGACAGGCATTTATACAATATATTGACATGTGTGTAAACCATTTGTAGACAGGTATTTATACAATATATGGACATATGTGTATACCACTTGAATACAGGTATTTATACAATACATGGATAGCTATGTATACCACTTGTAGACAGATATTTATACAATATATGGATAGGTATTTATACCACTTTTTGGTAGGCGTGTATAAAACATATTGACAGCTATGGATACCACTGGTTGACATGTTTGTATATTTCCACTTGTTGATGTACCACTTGTCGACAGGTTTGTATACCTAATGTTGACATGTTTGTATACCACTTGTTGACAGGTATGTATATTTCCTGTTGACATGTTTGTTTACCAGTTGTTGATAGGTATGTATACCACTTGTTGATAGGTTTGTGTACCACTTGTCGCTAGGTATATACGACATATTGACAGGTAAGTGTACCACTTATAGACAGGTATTTATATAATGTATTGACATACACGTTTGACTTAAACGTAGTTTTTTCCGGTGGCGTCAGTTTTGTTAAGCTCTTTTCATTAAGTTTTATACCAACCGAAATTGGAACATAGTTGCATCTTGGATTCCTCATCAGCTTTAGGCTGTAGTTTTACAGTCCGATGTCTTTGTCAGTTTCTTCACCAATTTTTCTTACATTTAGCTGTATATTATGGGGTGTGTTTCAAACAGTTGAAACCATAGATCAACTAAACGTGCACCTAAGTTAACCTGGGCAGTACATCTTAATTAAAACATCAGCTGTAGTGTCAGTGTGGGTCCATAGATATATTCTAGTCACCGTCTTTGCGTCATTCCTTAGTGCTGCCTCCTTGAAAGGTCAGAACTAATTTGCTTAAAATGAAGCTTTTGTTAGGAATTGTTGGGTCAAGATCTTCATGGCCAACATGGAGATTGACCTATTGCCATGGTTCATCAGTGATTTTATCTTCAAAGCAATAAAACACAATTTTTTAAATACGCTGATACGTATTCTGGACAAACGATGGAAACACATTATCAAATATGCTTTTATATTTATAATTATATGTCAATAGCGTCCTGTGATCAGAGTTTCCTACTTTAACAATGCATGTTATGCTATTTCCTAATGTTACCATTATTTTACTATGTTGTTAAGTCGGTTGTGAAAGCCCCCATAGGCTTGTGTTGTCATGTTAAACCATGTACCGACTTTTAAATAAAATTTACTTGACTTGAAATAGTGGCATCCTCAATAGTGGCACACAATTCACAGAAAAAAAATGTTCACAAACTCGGTTTCTAATCACGTCAATATCAAATATACCATGCATCAATTAATAAACTGTCGTTTACATAATATTTTAAATTCAACCTGAAATTGCACTAATGTTTTCATTTCCACCATGTAAGATATATTTTATACATATATTCATAATGTAGTGTGTGCATAAACTTAATTACAATCAGTGTGGAGCGTGGTCAATCGTGCCGATGACTGTGGATGTGGCTAGAGTTGATGTGACCAACACAGAAGCAGAGTTCTCGGCACGATTGATCAGGCTACCATGCAGGTAACTGTATTTACGAACTATGTGAATTCTTATTTCTTAACCAATTAACTAATTTCTAGAATTCTTAAATATGTTTTTTAGTTATAAAGTGCTTATGGTTCTTATGTTAACTTTTGTTTCACTTCTTTATTGGCAATGCATGGATTTTTTAATTTGTCCGCATGAAACTTTTATATTACTTTTGCTGCATCTCGCTTATATTCAGTCTCTAAACTATTTGATAAGTTTGTATTTGTTTGATGTTAATTTTACTTATGTTTGTCGGAACAATAGCTTTAATAGCTAATGTTATATGTTATGCATATCCGACTTTAAATAAAATGTATTGCATTGTATTGTATTATTGTAATGTATTGTATGTAATCGAATGTCGTAATAAACTATCTAGTCACCGGTGCAATCGACCCAAACCAGGTCCGCCATACCCCCTAGTCCTTCAACAAAATTTTCCACTCTTCATAAGCTATTTAAAACACCCAAACTGCCACCTATTAATTACAAAAAATACAGGACAAAGCAAAAGACACGACCCACTGATTGTAGCCGATACATTGTTTCAATAATGTAAAGCATAGTCAGCTTCACCGTGATTAATCGCAAAAACAGGATATATTCAAAACATGCACAGAAATGCAAAATCATCACGTGCACATCAGATCTGATTAATGATCACGTGCACATGATTTGTAGTTCGTGTACAGTTATATGTTGAACACTAAAGCGTAAATATAAATTTGTAAATTAATTAATGTGGTTTTAGACCGACCTAATTATGGAACCGTCGATCACATGCACCACTGTTAAAATGTGTTACTGTGATCAGGTATCCTGTGTGTATTGTGATATCGTACCGTGACAACAGGTCCGTATAATACACTCGTATGGTTAAACGTACTGATCTGTTTGTTTCTGGCAGTGGCTGTCCCAAAGACTACCAATCAGTAGTGTATGTAGCTACTAATACAGACAAACTGAATGACTAAGTGGTAATTTTCTATTTCTTTTTGGTAAGTAAATGAACTACTTATTTCATTGAACTTTTTTTTTTGTGAAGAAATTCAAGATATCTAGTACCTTTAGTAATGATATGTACATGTACCGTAATAGAACATCTAACACAATGTGCTACTTATGTGGGCTATGAATTAACACACTGAACTGATAATGCATAATGTAACGACGATTGTTTTGTAAGAAAATGCTAATAATCGTCTGGGTTGTCGGAGTTTGAAGTCTTGATAATGTCGGAATGATGACACAGAGATACTGGTTGTTGCTCCAATAAACAGTTTTTTATTCAGGAATTCAACATTATAACAAATTGTTATACAGAAAGTACTTATAAATTTCCCTGAGGAGTACACCAGTAGTCCGAGCGCAACCTCTCCAGTCGGAGACCTGGCTCGGCCGAATCTATCTACGTATGA
>JAULCA010368009.1:0-12194 GCA_032360845.1 Crassadoma gigantea
TATTTCAGTCCCCAGAACTCAGGCTATACCTTGGGGTACATTTTGAAAACCCATAACAAGTATATCTTTTAGCTATTCGACCTATTATCACTATATTAAATATTAGAGTAATTTGTTTAAATATTTAAACACATTTGTCCACTGCGACCTTGGAATTAGGATCAAGGTCATTCATTTGAGCAATTTGAATAGCCTTTATTCCCAGCATTAAACATGCCAAGCCTCAGAGCAAAGGTCATTTACTGGTTGTTTATCACCAGACATTATGTAAATGTTGATCCCGGGACCTTACTAATTATAAGCTCTTCTCTTACCTCACCTACTCAGCATTTTTCCACAGGTAAGTCAATGTAAATATTTCACACAATCCTCAAGTCTTTGCATATTAATATGGCATCCAAAGTAACATTTTATGTAAAAGTTCTTTAAAAATGACAGGAAATATTTACTTTTTTTTTTTAAGTTTGAGGGAGGCTCCACCCTTAATCTTGTCAAACCTCTTTTGATTTGCCTTTAAAATGCAAAGACAACAGAAGGATAATGAATGCTGCGCCCCTGCATGACCTTACTTGCTCTCTGGGTAGGTGACTGGTGTCTATTTCAGTGTGTAGAAGTTACATATAGGGGATCGCAAATGTGATTATATCTATAAAAATCTAACACAATAATGGATCAATGATCATTGTTAAGACTGGTCCTGGGTATTCCTACTGAACCCCATTCTTAAAGTAAACATGAATCACATATATACAACTTGGTACACTTAAACTAAAACATTACAAAAAAGCTTAAAAGTAGTTTCTCCGTTATCTCAACACATCAAATCTGGTCAGGTTTCACCAAACATTACATGTCATCACTATGGATGTTGTCCACCGCCACCAAATATTGCTTTACTCTTCCTCACACATGTAGATATCTAGCTACCTTTGAAATACTCAAATTACTTAACCAATTATCTGTCAAATTATCAAAGAGTGTAATTATAACAAGGGGATGTAACTCCAATACATCAGAATTAAGGTGGTCCTTCTTCACACAGAATCATGTATTGATCTCCCAGCCAAAGATTATTTTCCTTTCCCATGCCACATGTCCAAATTTCTGATCTTGGCTCTGGACCATTTCCTTTTCCAATAGACTAAAATGAATGACCACTCAGGCACTCTTTTTGGTATACCAAAAACTTGGTCGTCCTTTTCAACATACTCAATTTGAGTCAAATTAAAGTATGTCTATTTGCACATCCAATCATATGTAGATTATTTAAACACTACACGAATCTCACAGATTTGTTTTCTCCTACACACCCAAATATTAACATGCTCCAATGCATTTAAAGATACACTCGAAGATCTGGCCACTCTTGACTCTTTCCGACACATTAAAAATTGTGACCTTCCACCAACAGTTGTATCCAAACATCTACATGTAGATGATCCCCTAAGCACACTAGTACATGTACTTAAATACTACCAGAAATATCAGGATTATAGTTTAATAACAGGTACCACGCCTGGTGTCAGTTAGTCCTGCATCATCTCTTCGCTGACCAGGGGATAAAGATTGCCATCAGAGCCATCACACTAAACTCTACAAAGAAACATGAGAACATTTATCGATTTGAATTGTCCATGATTGGTTATACTATAGGGAGTTCATGTGATATTATAAGCTAAATTAATGTTTAGATTAATGCAAAAAAAAAAAGGATATATATGTTTCTACCTCTGAACCTGAACATTTCATTTCACTTGAATGCTTTGGTTTGGTTTGTTTGTGTTTTACGTCATGCTATGGTCATTTAAGGACGTGCCAGGTTTTGGTGGTGGAGGAAAGTTCCCAGAGAATAAACACCAATCTACGGCTAGTACCTAGCGACTGCCTCACGTAGGTCTCGAACCCATGACCCAGTGGTGGAGGGCTAGTGGTAGCAGAATGTATGATGTATTTACCACTTGACCACCACAGCCACCACCACATTGTACTAGATTAATAGAATCTTAAAGGGGTCTGTTCCATGGACAGGGATATCTCAACCCTCATGTAAAAGTTTGGCTGGTCAGCATGAGGCTTGCCAAGAGCTAGCCAGACAAACTCTTACATGAGGGTTGATATATACCTGTCCATGGAACAGACCCATGTTTGATTATTTCGCTCACATACATATAATAAACGAATTCCAGTCTGAATAATCTTCAATCTTATTTTCCCCAAACCCCTAGAGTGGAGACGAAGAATTCCCCATTCACAACAATCGTATGACATGATATCACGGAAACAATAAAATGATGTCATGTCGACAATTCATTATTATGACATTTTTACGCGTGTCAGCTGTCTTTCCCTACCCTGTGTAAAATAGAGTGATCTTTTCCCTAGCAACAACGGAATCACCCTGCGAAGTAAGCAGTCTTAGGAAGGGTTCTTTACCTTGTACAAGATTACAAGACTTTCATGCCCTGGGGTGTAGGATAGGGAAATTCCACCTGAGGGATTTTCAAATTTAGTAAAACCTGAGGCTTTGAGATTTTCAAATTTGAAAATCCTTGGAAAGTTACTTGCTTGGTCAATATGAAGCTTTACTTATTTCCATAGCTCCTCAGTTCCATTTTAACACTGTAAACTGACTAAAGTTTCACTTTCAACTGGGGTAAAACCTTTGGCCCAGTTGGTTAATTGCCTACAGTAAAGTGTGTCTTTGAGTAGATTTTGCAGGTCCTGGGTTCGAATTCCAGTCTGGCCTTTGTATTTTTCCCTTTTCTAACGTTATCTTACCTTTAGTAAGAATACCTGAAGATCAGTACTTTTCCTTTCTCATCTCCAATCCAAACCTCATTTCCCTGTATAGCCATGGCCCATGGTGTAGTGTTCATGGTGAGCAGGACCTTCAATGGCTCACACGATGGACTCAGTAACTGCACAGTTTTGCTATAACATTCAGCTACCAAAATGTTGTCTTGTGCATCAAATACAGCTCCATAGAGACTGTACCCTGCCAGGGAGTCGCCAGTCAACACGCTAGGTCCTGTATAAATCATCACAGGAGATAGGTCTTCGTCTAGAACAACTAGCTCTCTGCGTCTGTCACTTATACGGTTAATCACAGCTACTCGGGTACCCGTTGTGTTCACACAGACTTCCTCTGGTACAACAAAGAGGCTTCCTCCAGATCCATCGGTCTGACAACGAGCCTCCTCTTCCCCCCACCTGTCGTATCGGACCAAAACACGGGTACTGTTGTCTGTTACCTCATAGTCATCTTCGTCGCATAGTGTTACATATATGTCCCCAGACCGATCTGTACATATACGGTTTGGTGTGAGAGGACAGGTGCTGAACTTCTCTGTAATCTCACCATTCAGAAGAGCTATCTCCTTGATACATTTCTGTGTTGTACAACAGAACAGAAGCTTATTATCTGCAGTGACAGTAAATCCATCCGACCTTGTTCCTAGGTTAATAGCTTGTTTGATTTCTCCAGTCCTGTTGGAAAGTTTAACACTGTTTTTATCCTGACATTTTAGCCAGCAAACTTTCGATTTAGGACAAAACACATTATCTACACCAACATTTTTTGGAAGTTTAAAGGATGTTACTGGTGTTACTTTGATTTTTGATTTTCCTTCAGTTGAGCCTAAAAAGTCTGATGCCCTGTCCCTTTTATTCTCATTGTTATTGACATGATATGATGCCCCTTTAATACTCCCAAACATTCGTTCAAGTTCTCCCTCCCCGACAGTCCCGGGGATGAATACCAGGGCGTGGATGTCCAGCCTTGGGATGCGTCTGCTTCTTGGGACCTCCACATTTCTGCCGGTGACGATCATGTCTACATAATCGTTCATGTTTTTAAGCTGAGCCACCTTCCTTTGGAATGTGGCAATTTTGGAAAACTGTTGCTTGAGAGCTTGTTCTGTTTTGTCGATGGCATCAATGTTCTTATCAAGCTCCATTTTGTGTTTATGTTGTACTTGGTTTTTTACAGTGTCGACTTCACTTTTCATAATGTTGTGCCGTTTCACCATTTGATTTTCTATGAGATGTGCTCCTTGTTGCAGATTCTCTCTGATTTTGGCGAGATTGTTCAGGTCGGACTCGATTTCCTCAAACACATGTACATTATCTGCCTGTGCCTGCTCCAAATTTCGCCGGATTGACTGTGCGGCAGATCTCAACGACTGGAGTTTGTGTTCAGCATGATCGTCCTCCACACAAATAGCACACACAAATGGATACTTGTCACAGTGAGTACATACCATTATGACAGTCTCGTCTTTGTGGTTAACACACTCCATTATAGGACTTCTAAACTGCACGTGCCTGCTGGTTCGTTTTCCGGTGTCACTGATAATACTGTACCCAAGAAATACAGTCCAACTGAGCGCTGCTGTGTGCGCATGGGCGTTGGTGAAGTTATACTCGCGGGCATCGTTTGTTTACGTTTAAATCTCAAAGGGAAACCAGGAGTTCATTATAACTTAATTTTAATTAAGGTAGAACTCCTGTTATTTTGTCCAAGATATTCGCCATATTATGTAGGCTTGACAAAAGTTTAAAAAAAATGTCACAACACTGAGGAGTAGGCCTACCGGTGGCGGTGGCGGTGTGTTAATCTATTCACGAGTTTAAAATTATTTTGTTTGGAATATTCCCAAATGCATTACAAAACGGATCGGACATACATTATACCAATACTATAAACCTCTACTTATAACAAATCTATTAGTCAATGATTCACAATAGCTGACGCAATTATCTTATTGATGAACTGGAAAATTCTAATAAGAAGTCAAATTCTATATTAAAATAACAAGAGGCCCAAAGGCCTGTTCCGCTCACCTGGATATCTAAGCAATCATGGCAAAATATTCTCCAAATGAGATCTAAGGGAATGGGCCAAAGGCTAATCCTTATAGCCTATTAGCATATCTGTATAACATTTTTTATGTCCAGCAATTTTATGTATGGTTATGGGGTGTGGATCTCAACTGTTTCCAAGCTATGAATCAGAAACTTGGTCCCTTGGGTTGTGGCCAAACCCAAGGATCAATTCTAATATCATGACTGAATTCGTCTTTTTTTGCCCAGCATCTGCATAGATAGTTTTGGGGTGGGGATCTTAACCGTTTCAAAATTAAGAACCAGGAACTATGTCTCCAAGGGTGGGGCTAGACCCCAGAACCATCCTGGAAGCAAATGTGCATTCTTCTCTTTAGACTCAGCAATTGTATATGTGGTTAAACGCTTGGGATCTAAACCATTTCCAAGTATTAAACTTTTTTTGGCCCTACACCTTAGCCCAGGGGGTCGGCCCCACTATTTGTACAATTTCTAATCCCTGTCTCCCATGAATGCTTCTGACCAAATATGATAAATATCCATGTTAAAGTTTTAGAGAAGAGGTCATTTATAGCAATATAGCCTAATTTCCCACTTTTTGCCCCGCCCCTCAACCCCCTTGGAAGTCAGTCCAATTATTTGTACAATTTTGAATCCCCACCACCTATGGATGCTTCAAGTCAAATCAGGTTGATATTCATCCCTTAGTTCCAAAAGAGAAGTCACTTTAAGCCATATATCCAATTAACCCTTTTTGGCCCAGCCCCTCACTCAGGCTCAGGCCCTTGGGGTCATTAGACCTGCCATTGATACACAAGAGGCCCATGGGCCTTAACGGTCACCTGAGTCCTACAGTATTATATTTTGTTGTTGAAATATGAAGTGGAGATAATGATGTCAATCAACCCTACCAAAATTAGAGTAAAAAATAGTTAAGTATAACGTTAAATTTATCAGAACAATGAGTTGATCATTCCTAGACCGAGTTTTATCGGCCTGTTAGAACTTGATTTTAAGATTTAAATATTTTTTTTCCAAAATGGAAGCCATATTCGATTATTGATCGACCTGAAAAACGAACCATTTTTGTCAGGACCATGAATCGATAATTCCTACCAAGTTTCAGTTAAATTTGCTTTAACTTTACTTTTAAGGTTGAAATAGTTTTTCAAAATGGCCGGCTGTGGTGGCCATATTGGATATCAGATAGACCCAAAAAATAGCAGCACTTTGTCAGGACCATGAGTTTATCATTCATACCAAGTTTCAGTTAAATAGACTTTATAGAACTTGACCTTAAGTTTGATATATTTAATCAAAATGGCTGTCGTGGCGGCCATATTGAATTTTTGCTCGACCCGAAAAATAACAACACTTTGTCAGGACCATGAGCTGATAATTCATATATAAGTTTCAGTTAAATAGGCTAGGAAGAACTTGACTTTAGGTTTGAAAAAGATTTTCAAAAGGCTACCATAGCAGCCATTTTGGATTTCTGATCGACCCGAAAAATAACAACACTTTGTCTGGACCATGAGTCCATCATTCCTACCAAGTTTATGATAAATTGGCCCAGTAGAACTTCATTTTAAGTCTGAAATGGCTTTTCGAAATGGCTGCCGTGGCGGTCATATTGGACTTCTGATCAACCCGAAAAATAACAACACTTCGCCAGGACCATGAGTCCATCATTCCTACAAGTTTCAGTTAAATCGGCCCAGTAGAACTTGACTTTAAGTTTGAAACATATTTTCAAAATGACTGCCATGGCGGCCATATTAGATTTCTGATCGACCTGAAATATAAAACACTTGGTCAGGGAGTTGTCAGTAACAGTCCAATGAAGTATCAATGAAATCCGTTTGACAGTATTTCATTTTAAGTTGAAAATGTAAAATGTTAACGGACGACGGACGATGGACGACAGACGACGACGGACGAAGATAGATAGCAGACCCACAGTTTATACAGAATTGGTTCTTCTTCACCCAGGGATGCTCCAGACCAAATATGGAACAAATCTTTTTCATTCCTACAGAAGGACAAGGATTTTGCCTATTTCCCCTATTGGGCCCCGCCCTTCTGGCCCCTCGGGGTCAGAGTCACCATTTATGCAAAATCTGTTCTCCTTCCCCAAAGTATGTTTCTCACAAAATTTGGTTAAATCCATTCAGTACTTTATGACTAGTAGCGATTTAAAGGAACAGCTCAAAATGGTGTTTTTACTGAGAAATGCTCCCACCGGTATACTTATGTTACGGCGTCAGTGACGTTATTGATGAAAAACTGATAGCGGATAAGAAATTAAGTGTCATAAACTAGCACAGTACGTCGTTATAATCTAATCTTGTCAACACAACACATGTCTTTGCAGCCTGTATTTAACACACAGTTTATATACGACTTACATGTAGCACTGTTAATATTGAAAATAGGATATATTAGATAGCTTTAATTAAAATGCTTGTGCACAACTACATAAGATACCGATCATTCATGCAAAGTTTCAACGAAATCCACCTGTTAGTTAAGGAAGAGTTGTATGGACAAGTATTTCGAAGAAGGGGCATAACTTCACCAAAAAGGGTTGCAATCCCAAATTAAAATCACGGTTCACAACTACATAAGATAACGATCATTCATGCAAAGTTTCAATGAATTCCCTTTGTTATTTTCGCACAATGGGGCATAACTCCATTAAATCCCAAATTAAAATGACGGTTCACAACTACATAAGATACCGATCAGATAGGCAGACAGGGTGATTCCAGTATAACCCCTAACTTCGTTGCGGGGGTACAATGATTTGCTATACAGTCCAATATGAAGTTTATTCACACACACGATTGCATATATAAAATTTATTAATAGAAACAGGATGCCGGTAATAAGTAACACTGCACCGAAATAATATCCGCATCGTTTACGTGGTATATGTGGTAGATCTCACAGGGACCACAGGGACCTGAAAACTTGTTACAGCTATATTTGGACCTAAACTAAAGTGTTTAGAGTAATTTTACACGTTTGGGGGCTTTGGATCAATTTTCGGTAAAAATGACACCCACAATGATCATATAATGCAGATTTATTTGATCATTGAGGGTGTCGTTTTTACCGAAATTCGATCTAAAGCCCCCAAACTTGTAAAAGTACTCTAAACACCTTAGTTTAGGTCCAAATGTAGCTGTAACAAGTTTTTAGGTCCCTGTGGTAGATCTAACATCATCGCTGAGAGGGAAACAATATCTATCACATGTAATGCTATTATAAATTTAAATGAGCAGATCTAACAAATTATTGTAAATTACACCCAAATAAATTGGTTGTTAAATGTGTTGCTGAACATCCATGAATTTAAGCAGTAATGTGAAAAAAAACCAATACCATATAAAGAAAAAGGACGCTTGTGTGCATTTAAGTGATGTTTATTTGTTAAATCTCGTTCATTGCTTTACACTCACAGTTGTGATAAAAGACTATCTTCAAAAATTCTACAAGCAGTCTAGCCTTGTAATGAATGAATGTTAGTAAAATTATTATTGATAAATTTACACTATCTTTAGGCATGTCATTTTCTGCCCCCAGCTACTTTGTGGTTTTCCTTTTACACTTGGTGACATCAAAACAAGCTTCACTTTCGATTTGATGACAGAGTACACGTATCTTGAATTGTATATAGATTTGGATGTATTTACACGAGTTCAAATGTACATTAACATAACGAAACATACAATGTGGTATAATATTCAGATATCCAACTTTTATATAGAAAATGCATACGTCTGAAGACAATATATGTTTTAGCACATAGTTTTCTTTCTAGTTTGATAAGTAAGATACATATACGTATACAGGTATACATAAATACATATTATATACAGAAGTGTACATGCAAAACGGTAAAGTGTAGCGTGACCTAATTTTTCACCAAGGACCACAGTAGCGACCTCAAGCTTTTGAACTTATAATGAGCTAAAAGAAAAATTGCACTTTGGTTAAAAAAAATAATCAACCATTGAAAAAGCCTGAGTTTGGAGAAGTAATATAGATGATGCCTGGTTACTCTTTTAATTTCGTGTTCTTTATGTTTTGTTCTATCCTTGTCACACATTGTGTGGTTTAGAGTGATCGATTGACACACAACAAATATAGTTTGGAGTGAAACTGCTAAAATGTTCACATACGAAATATCCAAGTTTTGTGTTTGAACATGTTTGCATTGCCTAATCTTACAAACATATAAAATATACAGTTTACCAACATATTATGTCCTATTTCATAGATTGTACAATAACATAAGCGATATCATTTACGCTAAGCAAGGAGCAATGAAAAGAAAACGAATTAATAACCATACTTGATTAACTCATTCACCCCTGAAGACATATTTGAACTCTTCCAAATCAAAGGCTGGAATAGTTCATTATAAAATTTCAGGGGTTAAGATAGAAAAGGCTTTTGAGTTTCTTATCTAATAAAGTAACCACGATAATTTTAAAAATACTCTATAGTCTGTTTTTCGGATTGAAGGTTTTCCTGTATCTCATTGTCAATTAAACTTGTCTTTTAATATTGTAAATGTTCAGATAACATTGTTCATCTCAATTTTAATTTTAGAAAAAAAGGAAAGAAAAAGCAAGCTTTAAAGACATGAGGGGTCATTACGAATGAACTGTAACATACTTTAGTACATCCCATGAGGATATATCCAATGGTCAAAGGCTCAAAATCGTTACTAAATGTCCTGAGTATAAATTACCACCGAACTCCCTTTCAAAACCCGAAATACATCGATCCTTTACCAGTTCATTTATATTAAGCATGAACAAATTAAATCTTCATCTCTACAATACTCAAATAACATATAAATCTGGTCGCTATTCATCACACATAATCGAACTGCCACATACAACATCTGGTTGTAGTTCTATTTACAATACATGTACGTGATAATGAAGTAAGCGTTAATAAACAAAATTAATCACTCTTGTTTTTATCCGGATGGTAATATGTTGGTCTACCTGTAGATGGAAACCGGAATGTCTGGAGGAAAAAAAATCCACATGATTAGATGACCTTTTTGTTTCACGTCTGGAATCGAACCCCGGACGTCTTTGTGAAAGCCGGTTGCACTATACACTGTGCCAGCCGACCTCATGTAATCCTTTTCTACATACAAAAAATACAAAAAAATACCACCCCTTGGAAAGCCCTCATATCGGTGTATCTGAATAAACCCGCTCACACCCAATTATCTGGCTGCCCTTTCCTATTTTCTGTAATCAGCCTTCCATACGTGTAAAGGTCTGGATGGCAGTTATGAATAACTGGTGCTCGATGACTAGCATCAATCCGTCACCACAATGTTTTGACAGATTCCTAAGGACCTTATCGAGTAAATTTTCTTTGTTCCAAATACATTTTTTGTATTATCCCAATAGCCTTGTGAAATTAATCAGTCTCATGAATCTATTTATCACGGCCGGTAATGTATTGAAGACACAATTGTGCAGCTTTGTACATTCTTCGAGAAACTGTTATCTTAAAACATTGTGAAAAATATTGGTTAAGTTTGGTAGAAAATGTTGATAGTGAGGCTGTTTTATATGGTCAAAAGCGTAAATCTTAACCTGACGAATGACGTCATCATTAATAGGACCCCATTAATAAAGCTTAAAACTAATTAACATTTTTGACAATCACAAATAGTTCTGATTCATTTTTTTTGTTTTCAAATATCCCTTTCATCTATTTGGTAACTCCTAATAAACTATTTCTTAGCTCGACTTTTCTCCTTATATTTATACTATGAAATTGACTCGGATTCAACCTGTATTGAAGATAGAATTAGATTATCAATTATGACTTTATCTCATATTATCTTTTTGGTCAAGCTGTAGCGTTAACATACCTTAGTAAGAGTACCTGAAGACTTGTACTCTTCCTTCGTCACACCCGACCCAAACCTCGTCCTCGCGTATGGACAAAGACCATGGTGTGGTTTCCATGGTCAGCAGGACCTTAATTGGCTCGCAGGATGGACTCAGTAACTGGACAGTTTCACTGTTCGCTTCAGCAACCACAATGTTGTCTCTGGAATCAAACGTAGCACCATTTATTTCAAACCCTAACAGTGACATGTCCGTCAGCATGCTTGGACCTCTATAGACAAAGAGTGGAGATAAATCCTGGTTAAAAACAACTAGCTCATGGTGATTCTCGTTTATGTAGTTAATTACCGCTCCTCGGGAGCCTGTGTTGTTCACACAGACTTCCATTGGTACAACTAAAACATCTGTCTCACACCGAGCCTTCTCTCCTCCCCAATTGCTGTATCGGACCAACACACGGGTACTGTCGCTGTCTAAGTTGTAATCATTCTTGTCAAACAGCGTCACATATATGTCCCCAGACGGACCTGTACATATAAAGTTTGGTGTCAATGGACTTGTGCTAAACTTCTCTGTGATCTCCCCGTTTGGAAGCTTCATTTCTTTGATACATTTTTGAGTTGTACAACAGAACAGTAACCTGTTATCTGAAGTGACAGTAAATCCTTTTGTCTTAGTTCCTAGGTTGACAGCTTGAATGATGTTGCCAGAAATGTTTGAAAGTTTAATGCTGTTTTTATCCTCACATTTTAACAAGCAAAGTCCTGGCTCAGAACAAAACATGGTTTCTATGCCACTAGTTTTAAGAAGTTTGAAGGATGTTACTGGTGTTACTATGATATTTGATTCTCTTTTGATCGAACCAGCAAAGTCAGACGATATATTGGTTTTATCGTCATTTCCCGCTGTACTTTCATCACTTACCGTCGTTGTTACGCCATTGTTTGGACTATCTAATGTATTAATACCCCCAAACATTTGTCTGAGTTCTCCGTCCCTGACAGTCCCAGTGATGAATGTTAAGGCTTGTATGTCCGGTCTAAGGATGCGGCTAGTATCTGGCACCTCCACGTCCCTGCCCAACTTAATCACGTCCACGTAGTCGTTCATCTTTTGCAGCTTGGCCACTTTCATCTTGAACGTGTCTATTTGGGACACCTGTTGTTTCATAGCGTCCTCCGTTTTGTCTATAGCCTGCGTATTCTTACATACTTCCGTTTTGTGTTTCTGTATTACTTCCGTGTTGACTTTTTCGAGTTCACTTCTGATAACATCGACACGTTTCGCGATCTTATCATCTAAGTTATTAGCATCCTGTTTCAGATCCTCTCTGATTTTGGTGAGACCATCTAGATCCGACTTGATCTCTTTAAACACCTGAACATTCTCGTTTTCTACCTGTTCCAGATTCTGACGGATAGACTGAGCGGCGTTCCTCAATGTCTGTAGTTTGTGCTC
>JAULCA010368120.1:2122-12193 GCA_032360845.1 Crassadoma gigantea
AATAAACCTATAATGTGATAAAGTTGTATTGACCTATTAAAGATAAACCTACATATCATGTAAGCTTGCATGTATTAAGCATACTGGTTCAAAAAGTTTAAAAAAAAAACAATAGGTCATTCATCAGAGTCTGACTGTACATGTATCATGTAGCATTGTGATGTAGCAAAAAAATCACCTAAAATGGATTGTGAAATATCCGAAACAGAACTCCGAAGATAGGAAAGATAAAGGTCGTCCTTTTGATGAGAACGAATTATCTCCGCCGATCCTGCCTTCTTGAACATCTTCAGCTATCGCGAAACACGTTTTCACTTATTTTTCTACTTTCATTTTACATGCAGCTTCCATCAAGTTCCGCCTTCCGTCAACTGATAATTTCCGGTACATCTCGGGCTGTACCATTAAATTGTAACAACACATAAGTAAGTTCCGAATAGAAGAAAAATGGCTGAAGGCAAACCAGATGCAATCCCTTGGCCGAATAACAAGGACGATTACGAGTTAAAGGACGTGATTGGTATTTATCTAAGCTCAGACAACCACCCAATACTATTGTTCGATTACTCTGCGGGTCGCAGACTTGTGCAATTTTCTGTATATGGGGTTTAAAGATGTTTATGTGCATGCTCAGCAAATCAGTAGGTAGCGCTAAGTGGCACTGCTGGGATGCATCACTGATTTATCGTTCTTATAATCACGTGAAGTAATTCTCCAAAACAAAGCTCCCTCTTTACGAATGTGTAACTTTGATATGTTTTGAGAAATTTTGTAAGTATATGCCTTTAAAATGATCGCACAGAAAATTAAAAAAAAATACATAATGTTATAACTTCCTGTCTACACCATCCTGCTGACGGTATTTATATAAGATAAGATAACAGTGGCGGATCCAGTGACCTATCTGGGGAGGGGTTTCCAAATGAGGAAAAATTGAGGAAAATGTTGCAAAAACGTGATTTTTTAGAGAAAATTCTCAGGGTGGGGGGGGGTTTCCTGAAGCCCAAAAAATCCCCCTTGATCCATCACTGGATAAGATAAATTTTATTGAAAGTCGGTGGGCATTTTAAAAATATAATACTGTAACAGCAGAGGAAAAATGCACAGCCAGACCGGGGTTTGAACCCGGGACCTTCTGAATTCTAGACAGATGCTATCTGGTTGCCGACTATCAACCCAGTCCAGTTCCGCTACATTCCTCCCTCCTTTAACAAAGTCTTTGACCCCGAAGACACACGAGACCCTATACCACCTTCTGTGGGTATGTTTCGTTGGGCGCCAAATATAACAGGAGAGGAAAATTACACGACCAGACCATGGTTCGAACCTGGGACCTTCCGAACTCTAGACGTATGCTCAACCAATTGAACTATCTGGTCGCCGACGATCAACCCAGTCCAGTTCTGCTACATTCCTCCCTCCCTTAACAACTAGCCCATGTTGACAACAAAATTCTACTTTGACACAACATATACCTCATATAAACCAATAAATGGGTTATTTATTGATCCACTTATTATGACTTATTATCACCAACAGCTGCTACATAAAAAAAAAATCCTTCAGTAGCAAGAGTGACCTAGGTTTTCAATCATTCAAAATTTCCCACCAGAACAAAACACCGTTTTGAAGACTATGCATATTACGCCGAAGTGACTTACCAACAGACCGTAATGATTCGAATTGAAAACGGAATAGAATGATTTAATTTTGAGGATTTCAGGACTGCGTCTTTATGTTGATATCTACCGTGTGAATTGCATGTTTTCACAAAATAGTGCACTCTGGCCCCACACCAGACATTTATCTGTCAACATGTCCAAGTCTGATCTCGGGTCCAGAGGAAACTCAGGATACTCCATTACAATCTTATATGGTAGTTTTTGATTTGTGTGTCTGTATTTAACAGGTGCTGGAGCTACAGCTGTAGTACAGGGAGCCTTCTGTAAACCAAGGCAGGAGAGATGTGCCATCAAGAGAATCAACCTGGAAAAATGCAACACAACTGTAGAGGAGTTGCTGGTAAGGAATAAATATGTCCATTTAGGTAATATACCCTATATATATATTGGGCACGTAGTATTGCAGTAATGTTGTGTTAAGATTAAATCCTGATGTTGTACATGGCTTGTGCACATGCAAGCTTAAGGTGTCCATATATATTTTTTTCATTCTCAAATCATTCAATTCCAATATTTTGTCAGTATCAATAATTCACCTGGGACTGTTGTTTGACCAATTCAAGTCACTGTAACCTTCATTTCACAAAATTTGACAATAATTTACAAAAAAATGTCAGCGGATTTAGAAATTAACATATAACTGCTTTTTGACCTAATTAGGTCACTGACCTACTTAACAAAATCCAACCACAAAGATTCATCATAAAAACAACATCATGTCAATAATATGATAAAATAGTCAATCTCCTACAAGTGCTTCATCCATGTACTGTAACCTTCACCTTAAATGTTTGGCGCCAATCCAAGGTTGCACTGGGATCCCTTGTGTGGAAATGTTATGGAATGGAAATCCGAGGCACTGATCAGAACAGAGTATTGTAAAATTTCTGAGAACTTTCATTGCTCTGTTTCTCAATCGGTCTGCCATCATGATCATTAGATCTGGGTTTTTTTGGTCTGTTTTCTTTTAGGCATGTATCATTTAACTCTTTCTGTACTTCGGGTTCTTTCCGGCTTCCGTACCGGATGTAGTTATAAATTATAGTTATTAGGCTTACCCCCAGAAGTTTTACAAAATGGTGGATTACCATGTGCACTTTCGGTGTGTTGTATTTCATTACGGAAAAGCGCAGGTTAGTGTAATCCTCTAGCGTTGCTGAGTAACCTTTTATAGCATTATATTTAAGAGTTGGATTTAACACTATGCTGTATTTAAGCGAAAGTAGAGCGAGCCGCCATATTGTTTACACTAGCAACATTCCTGCAAAATCTCGCCATTACCCGGATGGAAAACAGATCACCTGACTGAAAACATGTTTTGACCGACCGAAATGTTTGTTTCAGATATTTTGGACTCTTTTTATATGTCATTTTATTGGATGATAGTATGTGTCGTCTGCTATTTCCAACTAATCAACATTTAGATGATGTCAACATAGCGTGTCGACTATAGTCGACAACGGGGAAGAGGGAGCACATTTTAAAGTCGACTATAGTCGACAACGGTACGGAAAGAGTTAACATACTTAATAATAGAATAAATATAGAGAGTAGGTCAGCCATTCAGGCCCCTTGACATCTGTTTAAAAAATGAGTTGTAAGAAGTGTGTTTAAGGTTTTGGATTCAGGTTCGAATTCCAAGCAGTTTACTTTATATTAGATTTATAAAGGAATGTTACTGGGGTACATGTATCTAATACATATTTGCAGTCCTCCAAAATGTTAGTGTTCCGTTTTGTGAAACTCAACCACTGCGATACTTATTTCATACATACATTTACAATATACTACATGTAATTCATGGTAGACGACAGTTTCTGATGTAACATATATGTTATTTCTGACTTTTACGTTTTACAGAAAGAGATCCAGGCAATGAGCCAGTGTAAGCACGAGAATGTCGTTGGTTACCATACATCGTTTGTTGTCAAGGAAGAACTCTGGGTCATTATGATGCTTTGTAGTGGAGGCAAGTTTCTTTATACTGTGGAACCCAGGGGCGGAATTGAAAAAAACCAGTTCCTAGCCCAAAGGTCAAGTAGAAATGAAAATTCATTTGTCCTGCCTATGTGCACTGGTCCAGAAAATCAAGGCAGAAAGCTTGATAGTATGTAGGTCTGGGTGCATGTCCCCTGGAAAATTTTAAATATAGAAACTCTGTGGTGTATTCTGGGCTTAAAATATATTTTTTTAAGAAGGTTTAAGAAGGTATACTAACATTATTTCAATTTTGGGAAGTAATTTATGTAATAGTTATCTCCCTTAAGGGAATGATTTGAACAAGTCCAAAGTATTTCACATTCTTTAAAATTGAAACTCTTTTATTATTTGGGAAGCATACCCAGGTAACATATATACCTGGTACCATACAATAGTGTGCACTACATAAAATCTTCAATTTATTAAATTTGATTTTTTTTTCTCACAGGATCCATGTTAGACATCATCAAAAGTCGGATGCGATCCGGAGGTTGCAAAAATGGTGTCCTGGATGAGGTAGTCATAGCAACCATTCTGAAGGAAGTTCTCAAGGGCCTAGAATATTTCCATAACAACGGTCAGATCCACCGTGACATTAAAGCTGGAAACATTCTTTTAGGACAGGATGGTTCCGTCTATGTTGCAGGTGACTACTGTCAAAACTGTCCAGATAATTCACATGTCCTACATGGATTTAATTCAACATAAACTTATCCATATTCTGTTATATCTAAACAAACTCATTACGCACAGCATGAAATTTGATCTATATGTTTGTATGTGTGTTGAAAGTAAGTAAGTAGATGTATACTAGTGTCATAATTCCAGGATTAATTTTAAGTCTGCCATCATCAGATCTTTCACAAATTACGTATGTAAGTTCGTTTTGGTCAAGAGTTTTGCCTGTTTTATTTTGAGATTGATTGGGAAAACAAGATCACTGATAGGCAGCTATTTTCGGGATTTGACAGATAAAGTTTGTTAATGCTGTTTCTTGCGAATTATTGGACAAATACAAGATACAAGAAACTTTATTTAACATCGCATATAGGTAAACAATGAACATTAACTCTTAAGAGCTATTATTGCAACAAACATATGTAAAATAACAATAACACATTAAAATTTCATATTTAGGTTCCCCTTGGTCTTGGACTTTGACAGTTCCAAATTTGTGTTGCTAATTCTAAGATGTACTTGACAGGTCTTTCTTAAGTCCCCTATGTAGGTCACAGAGGTCTTCGGTTGTGGATGTTACATTTTAAGGCTGATCAGAAAAAGATTTTTGCTTATAAACAGCCATCTTTGATTTTTACGATTCAACTTTGTTATCAATTTTTTAGCAAGTAATTGATAGGCCTTTCTGAAATTTTACATGTAGGTTCACATTGGTCTTAAGTTGTGCATGTTTCATTTTGAGACTTATTGGAAAAACAAGATCACTGCAAGGTAGCAATCTTAGATTTTGACAGTTCAAGCTTGTTATCACTATTTCCCAAGAGATACTTCATGGATCTTTCTCAAATTGTAAATGTGTGTTCTGGCTGTTACACATTTAGTATAATATGCTAGTGAATGTGTTCAATAACAACACCACTTTCAAAAAAATCAATTTCCAATACAGCAGTATTGAGTTTGATGTAAATATTATCACTAAGTATTTACTAGAATGACAATATTCAAAGATTGATCTTCATATAATAACAAAGAACTTTCTTCTGGTTGATTACAGATTTTGGTGTGAGTGCCTGGCTGGCTACAGGCAAGGATATGACACGTGATTCTGTCCGACACACGTTTGTAGGGACGCCATGTTGGATGGCTCCAGAAGTTATGGAACAGGTAATAACTCTCAGTGTTGTGATGCCCCTGCCATAAAATGGGCTGGTGGGGGGGGTGGGGGTGGGGGGGCATATAGTGTTGCTCATGTCCATCCTGTCTTGTCACATAACGTCACGCCACGTCACGTCACGTCCCGTCCCGTCCATAAGCGGGGGCATTTATGTCTTACAGACATTTTCTAGTTTAGTAAAAGGGTTAGAGGTCAGAGCTTATGTAGGTCAAGGTCAATTACGATGTAAGAAGACATGCTTCAATTTCTTTTTGTTAATAAATAATGGTGAATGTTTGGCCCTCTTTTTACAGCAGTCTCATGACTTTTGATCAGGAAAATAACATCAGTGTTTTGGGGAATCGGGGAAAATATTACCAAAATTGCCAAATTAATTTTTAAATACCTGTCCCTAAGGGCAAAGTGAGCTTTCACAATCTGTTGTCCATAAACTTTTAAGCTCACCTGCCCAATTGTCAGAACAGAAAGACATACTTTCATGGGGTTAGGAAACACCAACAGGTACCTTTCAGAGAGAACTTCATGAGTAAGTGTTATGCTTAAAGCTGACAGTGCAAGTTAAAAAGCTTTCAACTGAGATTTAAAAAAAAAAATTCAAAATACTTTTTCTGTTCTTGAGATGTTCGCCATCTCTTCTGACTATTGTTTCGAAGGAAGTGCTGACATTTTAGCTTGGTCCTTGCTTGGTAACAAGTATAGGTCTCGCTGGGTATAAAAGGCGCATTACCCATCGAACGATTATCATTTCTTCAACGTGTGCGCATGGTGACACTACTATACTATATATAAATATATGACACTTTCACGATAATTTTACGGACATTTTGTTACAGATCAGCTGTATAAAATTAAAATGGAAATTGAACACATCAAAGTTAGCATTTATCTAAGAAAAGTGGAAATAGTAGTAAAATATGATAATGACCCCCCCTCCCCCCACCCCCCCCAAAAAATGGCCCTGAAAGAAGGAAACACACGATGAAGGCTATAATGCCTACCTTTTAGATATCCACTAGTTATAATCTCCTTGGTGAAAACAATGCTACTTCCTATGATTTCTATGAGAATGGTTCAAATATCTAATTTCACATTGTTGACATCACACCTGGGAGTGTCGCATTTTGCACATGTTTTGCTAGTTAAGCGTCTGTACGACGAAGACTAAGAGTTCATAATAAAGTTTTGTGTGTGGGTGCAGTTCTATGCAAGTGAACGACCAGTGATATATATGGGAGTTTTTGAAGATTTTTCACTAAAATGACTTTTATTTTGGATACACAATTATGGAGAATGTGCGATAAGTAACAAACAGCTTGGCCGTGTTTCAAAGTCTGCAGGTGAGTGCGTTTGATTTTTGATATCGATCAAGGTCCGCAATGTATTGAACACTGTGAGTTGTTGAATGATAACTGGTTTGATCTAGGTAATGCGCTTTTTATACCCAGTGAAACCCATACTCGTTACCAAGCAAGGAAAAACTAAAATGTTGGCACTTCCTTAGAAACTAGAGTTGGAAGGGACAGGGAAGATCTCAAAACCAGAACAAATATTTTGAATTTTTTTTTTTTTTTTTAAATCTAAATTGAAAGCTTTTTAACTTGCACTGTCAGCTTTAATGTAAAACAAAGTGTTGAATTTTAGTTGTTAACAAAATTGCTGGTTCCCCTGAAATGCAATCTTTGGCTTGATATGTACCGTATATGTAGCAAGAGAGATACAGTAAGGAAATTACTACAATAGTGACATAAGGAATAATCAATGCTTATTGAGATGATTTGACTGTTTTAGGTGACAGGGTATGACTTCAAGGCAGACATTTGGAGCTTTGGAATTACTGCCATAGAGCTGGCTATAGGAACAGCTCCCTACCATAAATACCCTCCTATGAAGGTAAGAGCAATAGATCAATTTATAAAGTTGGGTTCAATGTCATAACAGCCTTAAGTCTCATGTGATCTTCTCAGTTTGACATTAACTGGCCATTCACAATGGTACAAATCACAGCCACTGAACACCATTGTCTCCTTCTGGAAGGACACCAGTTGTTGACAGAATTACTTCCCAGCTTGACAACATCCATTTGTAGACTAGAGCAAATCATGTTATAGTGTGTAAAACGTTCAAAGATAGAGATGAAGTGATGACAGTGTGTTAAACCAGAGACACTATGGGGCACTCCTACCTGTGTTATGGGCCTCTGTCTTAAAAGAATCAATCTTTTGTTGATAGAACACTATTGAGTTTGTTTTAATGAATGACCTTGACCCACTTTTGAGATCTCTGTGTCAAATTTGTTCAAACCTAAAATTGTGTTGTGTTCAAGAACCAAAAAATCAAAGGTCATGCATGATATTTGGTCTAAAACATGGCCAAAAGAGGCCACTTTCAAGATCACTGCGTCAAATAAGAACCTTAAATGACTTCCTTTCTAGAACCAAGAGGCCAAGGATATTTGGTCAATAGCATGCATAAATGAATGACTATCAAGTTTGTTTAGATATAGGTTCTCAAGTCACTTTCAAGGTCACAAGGGTCAAATCTTTTTAAAAGCTCTAAACAGCTTCCACTGAGAAGCATAGAGTGATCATACTTGATCAGTAGCGTGCAGGAATGGAACGCTATTAAGTGTCTTCAAATAAATACCCTTGATTCACTGTCAAAGACACAGGGTCAAATGTATAAAACTCTTTAAACAACATCCTGTGAATAACCAAGAGGTCTAGAGTCAGCGTTCAGTCTGTTACACGCTAGAGTAGAGGGCTTTCAAGTTTGTGAGAGAAAAAAATGTTTTTAGCATACTTTGAATATCACAGCGTGAAATGGGCCTTTTGTTCCTTGTAACGGCTAAGTGTAATGTTTGATCCAGCATGAATTATGTTTAATAGGAACTTTGAGTATTCACACTTGTCCTGGTTAAACTAGTAACATGGTACACCAAAAAATATATTTGTCCGTCCTGACTGACTATTATTTACTCCTTCAAGTCATTCATCAACACTATAAAGGTCATTAGGGCCAAAAAAAGGTGAGAGCATCATTGAAAAGGGTTTGTAACTACTCTATATGATAAAAAATTTGTAATATTTCATTATGTTCATATTTCCACTTCAAGTTCCTCTTTACACATAACCAAAACAAATTGCATTTATAGAACTATGAATGCAATTTGATCTTGGTCATTTTGAAGCTTCTCCTCCCACCTCAAATAATATAAGACAACAATTACAAGTAATTAGAATGTAAATATAAGGATTGAATGGCATTCTGTCAATGTTCATGCTGGTATCAACACAAATCGGTTTCTTAGATATGCTATTTACCATGAAGCCCGCTAGGTATAGGTATATGTAACCAATTTGCCATCGTACCAGCACAAAATTGAAAAAATGCTGTTCATTTCTTGTTTACCAAACTGCATTATGAAATATTAAATGAACCTACTAAACTAACAGTTATTTTACTCACTTTGTCATTCTCAAGGATAAAGTATTCTTTGTGTATATTTATTTTACTTAGTTTGTCATTCTCAAGGATAAAGTATTCTTTGTGTGTATTTACTTTACTCAGTTTGTCATTCTGAAGGATAAATTACACTTTGTATGATTTATATAAATATTTAGGTCCTGATGCTGACACTGCAGAATGATCCACCAACCTTGGACACCTCAGCTGATGACAAGGACCAGTACAAGTCCTACAGCAAAGTTTTTCGCAAAATGGTAGCAGAGTGTCTGAAAAAAGATCCTGAGAAAAGGTAAAAACTGACACAAAAATGTCTAAAAAAATCTTGTAAGTAAAAGTAAAGGTTGACACTGAAGATGTTTTAAAAAAAACAGCCAGAGAAAATGTAAAGGTTGGCATGCAGAGTATCTCAAAAACAGCCAGAGAAAATGTAAAGGTTGGCATGCAGAGTATCTCAAAAACTTCAGTCTTCAGCTTACATACATCAACGCTCCTGCAAAGAGGTTTACTGTCTCACAAAAGGGACAGAAAAAGTGTGGTATCCCATGGTAACTTTTAATCCCAACAGATTGCTATCTCACTGTAGACAGTTGACAGGACATTATAATGCAAACACCTCATTTGAACAACTTGACCTGTGACCTTTGGTATCACTTGATATTATTATTAGTTTGCAACCGAACAAATACCATATTGATGAGGGACAGGGCCCAATAGGGGAAATTAGCAAATTCTTTAAAATCCTTCTCCTTCCGTAGGAATGAAAGGATTTGTTCCATATTTGGCCTGAAGCATCCTTGGGTGAAGGGAAACCAATTTTGTATAAACTGTGGGTCTGGTCCCCCAGGGGCGTGAGGGGTAGGGCCCAATAGGAGAAACATAGCAAATTCTTTAAAATCCTTCTTCTTCTGTAAGAATAAAAGGATTTATTCCATATTTGGTCTGAAGCATCTTTGGGTGAAGGGGAACTAATTTTGTATAAACCGTGGGTCTGGTCCACCATGGGTGTGAGGGGCGTGGCCCAATAGGGGAAACATAGCAAATTCTTTAAAATCCTTCTTCTTCTGTAGGAATGAAAGGATTTGTGCCATATTT
>JAULCA010368453.1:0-12191 GCA_032360845.1 Crassadoma gigantea
CCGTCCATATAACCACACAATCCAGATGAGCTTTTCCAGTCAGCTAGAGATGGCTTGACTATGATGGAGCCTATTCCATAATAGTAGTAATAAAATGTTATCGTAGTTCCAGTCGGTAGTGTAACCTGTAACAAAACATGAATGAAATTGATGTTCGTTGTATACATACTCATATAGTTATGTAAGAGAAGAGAAATGCACGGCCGGACCGGGGTTCGAACCCGGTACCCTTGAAACTTTAGACAGACGTTCTAACCAACAGAGCTTCCTAGTTACCGGCGGTCGGCCAAGTACAGTTCCGCTACATTCCTCCATCATTAAACGAAGTCGTCGACCCGAAGGCACACGAGACCCTATACCACCTTCCGTGTGTATATCTCGCTGGGTACAAAATGTAACAGAAAAGACGAAATACACCGCCACACCGAGATTCGACCCAGGGACTCTCTGAACTTTTGACGGCCGCTCTAACTACAAATGTAAATGAACCTTGTGGCCGGGGATCGACCCTGTAAAATTCCTCTATACACTATTCAATTGTTATACAAATGGAAATGACGGTTTTGGCTTTATCTTATCTATCCTTATTCTATCATATTTAAGATTTGTTCACGCTAATTTTCTGTAATCTGAAGCATTATTGTCAAACATAATTGATTACTATTACCACATTGAAAGAGAATAAAATCAAACAAAATTCTTTATAACCAATTTCGGACTGCGCGTAACAAAACAAAAAGAGCTATAAATGAGTAAGGCATTGTTATCATGACTATCAACTGGAATTTGACAAACTTCTATTAACCTTGTTTTTAGAGCTGTTGCTGCCTCTGCAATAGCCTCCAGCATCATCAACATTTATGCCGTTAACACTACTAGTACCAGTTCTCTCACCATCATATTCGCCACCAACACTATAATCACCTCTACTACTCAAACTTTTTAATTACCGTATAACTGTTTCCGTTTTCCTGAATTGTCATAGATGTGTCGTCACAGAAGGACTTCTCTATGTATCTGTTGGAGTTTGTTATACCGCTCACACTCCATCCAATTTTCTCTCTACAAAAGTTGGCCACAAAAAGGGCGTCGTTGTTTCGTATTGCTACACCACAGTTGCACGTGACCCCGTTCGGATTACTAGGGCTGCAAGGCTGGTAGACTGCGTGAACCTGAATACGAATGCCAATGAATAATATCTGACTGATCTTATGTACCAGTCACAGAAGTAATATCATTGATATAAACGCATGCTTGTAGGATACAAATAACTTAGAATTAGAATGATTCTATAGGGCAAAGAAGTGTTTCTAACAATGTAGACTTATTTCCGGAGCAATCCGCTCGTTTATTGATACACAGAAAAAAACAACATGCAATTGAATTACATATTTAGAAATGTAATAGAATATAGCTTATACTTGAAGAGAAAATTCGGCTAGCGTAAACCGAATAAAATATTTGCAATGGCTGCATCGTTGCAAGGACAGTATCTGTTATGCAGCATACAGAAATATAATATTTATTTCATTTAGTGTACATGAAACAAACAGCGTACGTTGGTTTGTCAGAAATAGGACCGACATGGGAATAATACACTCACTTACTTAAAAAATACGACTATATCCAAGCAACTTAAGTTTTCATAACGAGTATATATCCAAAAGAGATTAATAAAGAAATGTATATTGCTAAACTCGAAGTTTTCCGTTGATCCGCTTTTCCCGATGTTGGAATATATTTGTTGGCAAATGACGAATATTTGACTGGACGAAATTTGCCCGATATACAGTATATCTGCCAATGTATTTTACGTTTACGAAGGGATTGTGTAACAAACGAAATCAAACAACTCCCTGAATTAACAGCATTGCAGTTTTATTGACAGTAATTGATTGAATAGTATATCCTATTTTCTATACGATGTAATGTACGTGTCTACGTGCAAAATCAACAAAAAACATTTATATGTTCTTATAGAATACAAAAAAGCGATTTTTGTTTTATCAATTTAATTAGACTTACCCAATATGGTCGTTCATTGTGTTTATACAACACAAATTCTCCGATTCTTTGGTTTTCCCAGTGCCTTCAAGAATATCATACTTTAAACTGCAGCCATAGGAAATATTTATATCATAACAAATGAAATGTCTTTTTGATTATATGAACATTTACAGACATGCTTTAACATAAAACATTGTGTTAGTCACAAAGAAATCAATGTCTTACATATATTTTGTTTGCTTTGATAAATTAGCAGATGAAATTGAAAATCGGATACAAACAAATGGTAGTTAAATTGTCCAAAGGTGTTTACGAAATACATATATCTTAATGCTGAAGCCCTTTATAACTTCTGTTGAAAACATCATATTGAATTCACTTTCATTGTTTTAAGTGAATTAAAACTAAAACCCGAAGCGACATTTTACCCTACATTCTAATAAAAATTACCTTCCGTCAAATGTTCTCATATGTGGGTCGTTCCTACTGTAACATTCACCGGATAGAACGTATTTATCTAAATCTTCAACGGTAACCTAGAAAATATAAAGCGAATATCACACTTGAGAACAAATATGAAGGCATGCGATACATAAGAAAACTATGCTTATCATTACATAAAAAGCTATGTCGTTCGGTCTATTATATAGACAAAATGGTGGCCGCAAGATCTGGAGCGTTTGATATACGGTATGTTGTTAGAATTCATTCTGTTGGTAGGCGATGTAAGGGTTAACATTTGGTAAACCTATATGCATGTTTCTTAAAAAAATACTCTATCTGCGTAGCAATTGGTTTTTATCTTTTTTTTTTATGTGACATGCGATGCAAATGACAGCACATTAGGAAAGATACATTCTTGAAATGGCCACTGTTCTTTAATGATAATTTAATTTAATGAATCGTCTTTTGGTTATGTATGCATCCTTAATGAAACAAACTTATTAGAACAGCTTGCAATAATCATGGTCATTTCAGAGGTTGATTCAAAGGCTAAAGTAGGAATATTTGAAGAAAAAGATTTCAAATATCACAACGCTGAATTACTGAATCAATGCTTGGCATTTCGTCCATACTAATAACGCAAATTACATCTGGTAGGTTCATGTTTTACACAAATGTCAATATTATTTTGAAAATGTCTCAATGCAACCGGTGACACGTTAATTACAAAGATATTGCAGGAATATCACATACAAGTCATACTTACCAGGACATTAGGTATCGAAGCTGAATTCCAAGCATTGTGATACAAAACTAACTCCATTGCCGACATCTTTATATACATCGACCTACTGCCGACATTGACTAGGTTGTCCGAAGCACCATAAACTTTTAACGTCTGTGGTGTGTCCCAGTGAGTATGGGTGAAGGTCAGACCACAGTTTGTGTCTTTCAGTGCAATGGGGTCACTTGTGCACTGAACATTTTCAACAGGTATTTCTTGAAGTCTTATTGTTATTATACAGTTTTGCTCCATGTGTGCTTTTATCCTGAAATAAAAATAAGTATAACTACACGTGGTAAATGATTTTTTGTTGTTGTATACATAAGGTCAGCAATGTGGAACAGTGGTAAGTTTGCTCATTTAACATTATGTGATGTCTTAAGGGTAAACTGATAAAACATTTAATGTTACATTCGTTTATCCACTTTACACCGGGATCCAAATAAGTTTAACCACTATGTTATTCGTGTCAATTAACATGTACAATTACAAAAGACATTTCATTCTGATAATGGGGAAACAAATGCTTTTGTTATTATACATAATCCCTCTCATCGATCATAACATGCTTAGCTGGTAATACATAACTTTTCAGTAATAGCCTGAATTTTTAAAAAATGTTTAGAAAGAAAGATAGAACATGATATTAGGGATAAAGAATGAAACTGATAGAGTTTTAATGAATCAACATTGTCATGAAACACACACAGTTAACATGTAAAGTGCATTATATATAATACGTAATTTATGAAAAAAAAACCGATTAAATATTTTATTTATGTCAGATCATATCAATGAATAAAAAATAAAGAGTGGTGACTATAAGGCGTAACATGTTTTATACTTTGTAATAACTTCCTCTCTTATAAAAACTTGGCACGTCCATAAATGACTATACCTATTAACATGAGGTAAAACACAAACAAACGAAAGATAACTCACTGTTCTGTAGAGGCATCCTTTGGGTAGTAACATCCGAGAGGAACGGTCAGCCTCACTATGACATCGACAGGCTCACCCTCCGCTACCGAGTATTCTCTTTGGTCAGTCTGTAAAGTAAATACTAACATACTATTTGTCTGACAGAAATTCCACTGAAAACCTATACTGAGATTAAAGCATTCTCTTTGGTCAGTCTGTAAAGTAAACGTTATCTAGATCTGGAATACTAACAAATTATATGTCTGACAGAAATTCCACTGAATACCTCTAGCGAGATTAAAGCATTAACTGCAATTATTAAGCTAAAGTATAAATGTTCAATGCACTAAGGTTTGTTTTTCTTGTGTTCAGTTTACATCACACTTTTAATGAGATAGTCATCGTCTGTGGGACTTTCAATGTAAGTTGGAATCCTGCTTCTAGGCCAGAAGAACATATACCTGTGCCTTAACATATAGACACCACAGGTGCTTCTGATGAAAAACTGTTTAGAATGAGAGATAGAACATACTATTAAGGAAATAAGTGATTGAGGTTTACACGGTTGGGTGGGTAGTGAGTTTAATATGAAACATTAATATCGTAAAATTATGATTGCTTTTAAATCTTCTGGTTGATTTGATGAAATTTTGAAAAGCTATAAAGGTAATTACATTTATATCATACGTTAAAGATACATCACCAAACAGAAAAAAACATACACTAACATTGATAAGATACTTTTCTCCATTCCCTTCATTTCAGAGTACGATTAACTAGATCCAGAAAGTAAAGCGAATTAATGCTAAATTTGGCCTGATCTGACTAGTTTTATATAAAATAAATCACACTTTTTCATGATATAGTAATCGTCTGTGGGACTTTCAATGTTATTGGGAATCCTGCTTCTAGGCCCGAAGAACATATACCTGTACCTAAACAAATTGACCACAACAGGTGCTTCTGGCATAAGACTGATGATATTACCTCAAATCCAGCATTGAAGAAGCTACTGTAGGTCCTTTCGCCCAGTTGTCCCGCAGATTGCGTTCGTAGCCGGATCGCACAACGTACCTTGACAAAATTCAAAATGTCTATATGTAAACTGTTTGAATATCACTTACGTTACGTATTGTGTTAAGTAAATGTGGCATATCAAAACAACTTACAATCTATTTATATACCACAAAAATTAATATATTATAGATATGTACCATAAAGTCAAACCAGCACATGTTTGTATACTTAAATGCCAAATCCAACACAAAGCGCTAATGCTCTTTATTGAAATTACCGCTGTCAAGTTGGCATTTATATTGTCTATGAATGGAAACTTAAGACAATTTAATAAATTACGCCAAATAGTATTTATCATATATTCAGTTAATCAACAGCCATTTGTCCAGGGAGAGGAAGTGGTATCAAACGTAACAATTATGATGTCATAACAGTGATGACGTCAATAAACGGCTCATAACCTATATAAATGCCATCTGAATTTGGCACGGTTATATACTTACAATGTTATACGATGGTAAATATAAGGTCTTTGAAATTAAATGCTCCTGTGTCATTGGTGTTACTCCTTTATACTCATACATACACAATTAAACATGTAGTTCGGTCGTTTTGTAGAACATGTAGCTCGTTGGCCATTCAAAGACTAGTTCCAAATAATACTAGTAATGCTACAGTATTGAAATAGACATAGTGACCAGTGGCTCTGTGTTTACTGATGAATAATCCAGAGACCAAGCGACCGAAACATTTATAGAAGACTGCTTGTGCTCGTAGAAATAAAATATAATGAAAATATTTTTTTTGCACAACTCACTTTTCTGTAGCATATAGGCATGATACACCAAGCCAGAAATAGTTACTGACATTATGTAACAGACAACATAAATTATTATTCGTTGACGTCATGTTTCGGAGCAAACACAGTTTTCATCGTTGTTTCATTTGAATATAATAATTACCAGGAATCCTAGTGTGTACGAATCCCGCCAGCATTCTTCCTTTAAACGGGTTGCCGTTGTAACATCATTGTATTCAACGTTGCTATGGGAACATGACGACAGAAGGTTGTCATTGATGTACCAGTCCACGTCATACACAAACAGAGCGGGGTTCTCGCCATTGGGAAAATGCAAACCGCACTCAAATTTGATTTCGTGGATCTTGAACTCTTGTGGTATAATTTCGGGTATGCCTGGAGGTTTACCAACCCTTTCATCTAACCCAGTGGTGACGGATACATCTATATGCGTATCTAAGGCATCTAAAATAGACAAAAACTATTTTTAGGATTACATGTTAAGAATGATTCAAATATAAGCAGAATTCTGTTAATATAACAAAATTTAAAAAGAAAAAATTGAATAAATAAAACATAAAAATTATCAGGACCTACTTTATAGAAAATAGTTTGGTACAGTTTTATACTTTTATTATCTTTGTTTACCCTTATTATGGAAGTATTTGCTGTAACGTTTAACCGCATGTACGTGATTTTTATAATGATGATAATTGTATATCATTCTTCAGAGAAGGTTAAATTACATTACATGTTATCTAGTGTAGGATGTATTTCTATCGAAAGCCAACTAACGAATTATCTATCTAATGAACAAGGCAAAGGATCCTTTGTATGGAGAAATAGATGGGGGCTGACGTCTCCGATTGGTCAAGTGTATCGTTCGTATGGATACATCTTACATTGTACGAGGATGTTTCTTTGCATGGTTTTATTCACAAACATGTTACAAATTTACAAGTAGTGTTCTCTCGTAGGTGGGCTTCCATACACCTCACTCTTTTTCATAAACTATCGATTTATAACCTTTTTGTTTTTTACTTATTAACAACTATTTGTTTTTATATTTTATGTTTTTGTTTTCTCCCCTCGCTCACCATCACTGTTGCGAGGATGTAAGTTTACCCGAAAATATATCCAGCCGTTAATGAATACACTCTGAGGCGTTAGATTGTGAATACATATGTATGTTATTGAGCTGCGTTTTTATTTTATATCTACAATTGTAGTTTATATTCACACTATTTATTCACACTATTATATAAGTCTTATTACCCACTTCATCCAAAAACATTCCTTTTATCTCCTTAAAGTATTAACATTACAATAATAGCAGACAAACTGCCGACGAGAACGGATAATAAACGTCGCATTTTAAATTCGCAAAATGGAGCTAAAATGCTAGCGATCCATTCTTGGAAACGAAGTGATGAGTTTCAGCCAAAAAGAATGTGTGTCTTGTCGGAAATCATCTTGTATTAATACCATGTGCTTACATGTATATTATATACGGGAACATAAATTCACGAATGGTGGCTATGAACTACTATTTGAAATCAAATTATCAGTTAATATTTACGTATAAGTAAAACATGCTGTACTTACATTTACATCCGGGTGTGAAACCTGTGGCCGACGTCTCTCCATCCGGGCATTGTTTCTCTGTGCCTACAGATTTACAGAATGTATTAAATCTATTAAATATAATGATATGAAGAGCCGGTTAGAACAAATATTGTTTGTTAAGTATGAAGTATGAGTTTCATGTATTGTAGTATAAAGAGGGAAACAGTGAAAAAAATGTGATGGAAGAAACTGTTTACCTATAATGATATGGGGAACCGGTTAAAACAAATATTGTTTGTTAAGTATGAAGTATGAGTTTCATGTATTGTAGTATAAAGAGGCAAACAGTGAAAAAAATGTGATGGAAGAAACTGTTAACCTAGATTTAGTGGTACTTAGAACGATAGTACGAAGTGTTTGACAATGCCTTGCTCATGCAATTAGAAGAATAAGCGACAAGGCATTGTTTGGAAGGATACATGTGAAGTTTCAGAAAACAATATAAACGAATAGGTCCACAATCTTATCATAAATAGAGGATCTGTGAAACTTTTCCCCTTTATATTAGATTTATGACACAAGTTAGATTTTTCAAATATGGTTCCAAGCTTACAAAATGTTAATATATAAACGAAATCTATATGACGGCTTTATGACACTACATAACACGGAATCATATGATAATTGGGTATTCATAGAGATTAGGTACAAAAGCGTGAAAAGCTAGAATTTCGTTTGCAAAAAATATGTTACATGTAAAGATAGAAATTCCTTGTTGTGTTCAATGTGTGTACATAGTGTATTCCCAGTAAGATATAACGTTTAGAAATGATAAACTATGATAAGATAAAAGTGTATACATACTGTAAGCATGGTAAGATATAATGTGTAAACATGATAAATTCAAGATAAAACAATAAAGTATGATATATTATTGGTATCTGAAATGTGTAAACAATTAATTTATTCATAGAATTTTGTTAAGCAGATATACATAACTGTCGCTTAATCAATGTAGGGATGTCATAATTGCTATTTAGCTGGATAAACTATAATACTTTATAATACTGATTGACAGTCTAGAATAGTATCTGAACCACTCACCAAAGCAATACCCGAAATCCCCTGGTGGCCGCTCCAGATAGTACACATAGAAGGCACCGCAGTTCTTTACTTCGATCTGCCATACAGCTAAACAGTCGAAAAAGAAACTCTTGCCGCAAACATTAACTGACTTTGTTCCTCCTTCTGAAGGCAAACCTGAAAGACACGGGATTTAGAGATTAGTCCAAATTACACATTATTATTCTAAGATTAAGGATGCTATTCGATTCTCTTAATCCATAAGCATTATTTCTTAATTAATTTTTAAAAAATGCAGTTAAAAGAATGAAATAATAATTAAAAAAAACCACTCGGAGTTGAGTGTGGATACAGAGGGAGGGACATTCCTCTCAATTTTTCACCGGATGTTTTAACTCGCGATGGCGATCCTTTCACTATATATGTCACGAAACATAAGTGATTTACCGTATAAATTGGCCTCTTATGTAGAAAGTTGCTAATACATATTTATAAAATGTTACATTTCGTCTCGGTCAATATTTCCTTTTAAGGTTTATAAAACCACATGATGACCTCAACGAGAGTCAATGATATGAAAGGTCCATTACGTGGGGAGGTTGATATTCTATAAAGATTGATTAAATAAATAAGGTTATGCTAACAAATGTACACTCACTGTCAAACATCCATACGGGGTTCCGCGTGCCACACCTGTTATACGTATTTGGTGCTGATAATGGAATCGTGCCCCCGGCCCCCGACACAGACCTGTACCAGCCTTCTCTTATAAGGACATCGTTCTTGTATACGCCATATGTGACGTATGCAGTTGACCTCCAGGGGTCATCCAAAACATCATAGTTTTGTGGATCGCATTGGTCTACAATTTGTCCTGAAACTTGAAATACAGTAAGAGTTAACGTATGAAGTATGTATATGGTTAACCCTTCGGGGTCATGCAAAACCGTGGCTCTTTTGTTGCCCTAAAAACTAAAAGTACATTTAGAGTTAACGTGTAACGATATGTAGTTGACCTCAAGGGGTCATGCACAACAACATAGGTTTGAGGACCACGTGGGTCTAAAATTTGTTTTGAAAATTAACCGTATATTTAGAGTTAACATATGACGTATGCAGTTGACCTCTGGGGTTCATGCACAACAGCATGGTTTTAAGGACCACATGGGTCGACAGTTTGTCCTAAAGCTTAATAGTACATTAAGAGTTTACTTGTGACGTATGCAGTTGACCTCCAGGGGTCATGCAAGGTACTGAAAAGCAAAGTTAACAGTACCTCATGGATCTGTTGTTTGTCCTGAAGATTAAACATATAATTAGAGTTACTGTGTGAACTGTGCAGTAACTATCTATGTGTCATGCAGAAAAATATTATTTTGAATATCGCATGGACCTATAGTTTGTTCTTACAATTAAAAGTTTACTTTATATTCAGCAAATTCAATTAAAGTGCCCCCAAAGGTCCAAAACTTGCAGCTTGATGCTTGTTTGGTTTGCAGAACCATTGGTTAGGGAGTGTTTGTCTGTGTGTACTTTTCATAAGAAAGGAGTATTTACACAGAAGTACATATCAAAGTGCACTTAATTAGTTCACCTCAACTTTTTATTTTATCCAATGACATGACGTAAGTGTTTGTCGAGGCATTTTGTTAGAACCAAAGTCAATATTAATATGCAAATCAAGATTTACTTTACATTAAAATTTAAGTCAATACTGAAGTATATGTCAATATTTCATCCTCACGGAAATAAACGTTGATAAAAATACTCTTTTCTAATTTCTAATCGTGATAAATTTTAACAGACAGTTGTTTTGAATGACTTTGCTGAATATCAATGAAAAACATTCATATTCAATCCTCCTGTTTACACAGATGTATAGATATTCTTCATGTGTACGTAACAATTAGTCTATTCATGTTTTACTAAATAACGCAGAAATGCTGCAACAATTTCAATTTTTGAGATCTGACTTATCGAGACAAGTAACAACGGTTTAAACGGACAATTAAGTAAAGTAATTTCACCAGATCATGTACACCTGAATATATTGTTTTCGAATTATGATCGCTTTAATTTTAAAGTTCATAATTCCCTGTTCACGCTCAATATCGCCACATGTTACATTATTGTCGATTAATTATTTTCCCAGGGCACGAACATGTGTTTTTAACTACATATTTAAAAATTACAATTTGGTTATAACGTCACCTCTTGAAAGATAAATTACAGTACATGGTGTACGAAAAATAAAATGTTTACCTGCCGCAATTTTTACGAAGATAATGCTAGTAAAAAGAAAATCAAACAAATAAAATATCAAGTGTCTGGGTTAAATTGGCAGTTCTTTCGAGTACCTTTCGAGTCTTCTATGAAACCCTATGAAATTAGGATTACCTCGTTGCTTTACCAACATACAAATATATATAGCCAAGTTTCAATTGGCCCTGACACCAGACTTAGACATTTTGACAGATCAGAGACGTATATATGTCTGGACAAATAGATCGATGGAGTGTGATCTATATGTCAAAATGCTTAAGTCTAGTGTCAGAGGCAGGGAAAACTCGGCTACTACATGAATGACCACTCACACGAGGATACGAAATCCAAAACAAGATTTATAAGTTAATTAAGCTTTCATATTACTTGTACATGAGCTATTAAATTTAATCTGTTACAGAAAAAATAATATCACATAACAAGCAAGTAGTTATAAACGTTAGATCAGAGCGTGCTTATATTTGTTGAGAATTAATAAATAAAGTAAAATCTATTATGAGAAACGACATCACAACACGATCACACAGATGAAAACTTATGAAACTGGTTGTTATTACATATTTGTTTTAATGTGTGAAATACATTTGTGAAGTTCAACAGCGAAAACCATTTTTTTAACTTTTTTATTTCAACTTTTAAAGTGGCAATTTAGTGAAAAAGAAAGAGTAATATGATTGATTTGAATTATAAATTGAATGCAAGAGTGTAAATCGGAATAAGTGACCGAGCGAAATGCAATATGATCGACTGATCGTCTGATGAAATGCATGATAACAAAATAGAAAAACCCTGAATGACAGAACGAAAAACAAAATATACGATATCTTTAAACAAATATAATGAAAAACGTACGACAAAAAGCATTACGGCGCGTAAAACAAATAAATGATACATCATAAGCAGAAATGAATGAAAAAAGAAGCTAGACAAAATAATTAAAAGGTTAGAAGAAACGAATGACAAGTGATTACAGAAAAAGAATGACCGTCCGAAAGACTGACAAGATAAACGATAGGGAATAAAGTGAAACGAATAACATAAATAAAGACAAAATAAACAAGAGAGCGCGTGATGAAATTAAATGTAACAGAGCAATGCGACATACAAGATTTCACTCTTTTGATGGGATTGTAATAACAATTTAAACATTTTGAAGCGTTTTCATTGATAACTGAGTATTGTAAAAGGTTTTATCGGTGGCCAGTCAAGGAACATATTGTTTAAGTCTTTAAGAATAAGAAGAGTTATTTTTGACAAATCCATAGTACATGTACCACGTAAGGCTGT
>JAULCA010368564.1:2099-12190 GCA_032360845.1 Crassadoma gigantea
ATAATGTATTGTATATTAAGTGGTGTTTTGTATATTTATCTAATAGTGTATTGTATAACTAGTGATGTTGTTTTGTTATTAGCTATTGTCTCAGTAATGTGTTACATATGTACATACCTTTGTTGATTGTCGTATATATCAAGTGTTGCCATACCACGACTCGAGTAAATCGGATCTACCATAAAAAACACGCATTGATTTAATTAGATATCTTGTATTTATCTACAATGTGTAGGCTTGATGGAAAAAGTATGGTTCTGATTTTCTGATGTCAGTTATATTTCCTAATTTATTTCTAATTTCCGAGAAGAAGTTACGGAAATTGGAGAGGGAGTTAGTTTGCACTCCGTAAACTACCGAGGGTGTTAGTCTAAAGGGTCTTTCTAGAGAAACGAATGGCTGATAAAGGAGTTACTCCCTTCACTATAAAGTCAGGACAAAACCGGGGATATTCAATCCACCGAACTACTTTTTCAAATGACGGGAAAAGATTAAAGCGGTTAACTTATAGAAAATGTATCATTATTATCTGAGATGTATGTTATTAGCTATAAATACCTATATGGCACGAAAAAAAATATTGGTCTTTAGAACAAACGCATCAGGTTAAAAACTGAGTGCTGAATTTAGCAAAATAACTAACCCAAGCGAATATTATGGAATTTAAACAAAACATATATGATATTCTATAAAGTATATCTGTATGTATTCGCATTGTTTATGGATAACTCAGTATGACAACGTTTAGGACGCGAATTATAATTTTAGGATACTAATTTTCAGTGTTAAAAGTTGAAGTTAAATGTTTTACAGTCTGATTAAATGCTCACATAAAGTAAAAGACTCTTACTTTTTTCATTCCCAGTCAGAGAAAATCCATCCAAACCGCCACTCGACACACCATCTAGTATAAGTTGTGACTCATGTGTTGACATTTTAGGTACCGTTGATGTTGATTCTGTGGTAGCTGTTGTCAGAAACATGCCACATACAGCATCAGCTGTTGTATTTCCTGGTAAAAGTGTTTCTCTGTTTTCCCCTCCACAGCTGCAGCAGAAAAGAAAAAAATCTGTGTGAAAAATGTTACAGAAAAATATCTGACTAGACCCAATATGACATGTTTTAAAAAAATGTCTAAAGTTTACAAATATATTTGCAAGTTTATTTTATTTGTTCATACAGTCAAAGCTTATTCCTCTATATATATATACAACGATGTTACACAGGGTTCGGTTTCAGCTTGTTGCACGTGATGTAACGTGTTAAAATGCATATCCGAACCAGGAGAAGCATATTAATTTACTAATTTTCATTGTATCAGCGTACAAATTACTTTATAGTCCACAAGTATAGCCGACAGGGGATTGGAAAATCTTGGAATCCTAATGAAACTGTTGTATCGCTAAACTACCTATGTTTTTAGCGTATTAGTCATACTCTTTCAATTTTGTTTTATAAAATAAATAAATACTTTGTAAGGCGTCCGCAGGGGCCGTATCCTTGTGATGGCTTGAATGTCCCAGGAGGACAGTGGCTACATTGTCCATCTGTATGAAATTAATTAAGAGATATTTAATCATTTGAATGAAACTCCATACGGATCTGTCTCGAGTGAACTTATCAATTCTCTACCAATGTATGGAGACTCTAGCCTCTCAATAGTTTAAAATCTAGAAAGATTGGAAAGAGTTCAAAACTTCGTGTCGGCGTTTTGGTTAAGTAATACAAGCAATAATGGAAATATTTTTTAACATTTTCATAATGGTATGATTATCTGTTTTGTCATAGAATATCAATTTATCTTTTACCACATATTTTTTCTCCATTTGTTGACATAGTACCGATTTCCTCATCCTATTTGCTTATCTGTATTATTTATGCTATGTTTCCCATAACTTAAATAGTTACAGTTTAAAACAAAATCTAATTAATATGTATGAACAGTGTATACAACAGTCAAAGACACATACATAAAATATAATTATTTCTCGGACACTTCAAAGGACAGGTCTCAGTCTAGCGATTGGTCAGGGTTTTTTTACCTGATACCAAATCTTCGTGCCTTCAGTTTTGCTATGACATATTCGAGGGGTGTAGGAAGCGGAAGTAATTATAATCCCTGGATATCGAAGATGTGTAGAGAGCGAAAGTGAGGATAACCACTGGATATCGAGGATGTGTAGAGAGCGAAAGTGAGCATAACCACTGGATATCGAAGATGTGTAGAGAGCGAAAGTGATCATAACACCTGGATATCGAAGATGTGTAGAGAGCGAAAGTGAGCATAACCACGAGATATCGAAGATGTGTAGAGAGCGAAAGTGAGCATATCCACTGGATATCGAAGATGTGTAGAGAGCGAAAGTGAGCATAACCACTGGACATCGAGGATGTGAAGAGAGCAAAAGTGAGCATTACCACTGGATATCGAGGATGTGTAGAGAGCGAACGTGATCATAACCCCTGGATATCGAGGATGTGTAGAGAGCGAAAGTGAGCATAACCACTGGATATCGAAGATGTGTAGAGAGCGAAAGTGAGCATAACCACTGGATATCGAGGATGTGTAGAGAGCGAAAGTGATCATAACACCTGGATATCGAGGATGTGTAGAGAGCGAACGTGATTATAACCCCTGGATATCGGGGATAGTAGAGAGCAAAAGTGAGCGTAACCCCTGGATATCGAGGATGTGTAGAGAGCGAAAGTGATCATAACACCTGGATATCGAGGATGATTACTACGCTACTCCGATGTTTTTTCACCTTTTCTCAGTTCTGTTCCGGGAGGACATTCCGGACATCTGATACAAATCAAAAAATTGTCTCCGGCATATCCTCGTGACGTATCACATTCACATGTCGGTCTCCTCCTCTCAATTGAAACCGGTACCGCCTCTGTGAAAATAGTAGCGCAACTATTGACAATCTCAATACAGAGTTGCCGGTCCTTATACTGTAGAGATTGGGTGAGTAATCAAACTTAAGTATATACAAAATCTTCTTATAATTTGATGTGAAGTTTAATACAGCATATCAATGAGGAAACACTATCACTATATAGAATATATCACTATATCATATATATAATCCTAATTACATATACAATTATAAAAACTAAGTGCAAAATCGTAAAACGATAAAACCTGGATTTTTGGGGGGTTTAGTTTTCTCTTCGTGTTATATAAAAACAAATATAGATATAGAGACGGTCGTGAATTTTTTTTAACGTTATATTAAATAGAAAAGGATACATTTTGTGGAATGTTTTTTTGTGTAAAATTGTCGTTTCGTTCACCATTCATATTTTGTATCTATTACACATGTTCTGTGAAGACGTCCGACCGGGTATTGATAAAAACAGACATATTTATATTGAATTTATTGTGTTCATTTCTGTGACAAGTCAGTGAGACCTGTAGGACAAACACTCCCGGCAGCATTAACAGTACACCAACAACGTACCCGGTGGACAGGACGGTTCTAGATCTGTCGATACACACTTGAGGATCTCCGACGGGAGTTTCACTGTTGCTGAGTTGACCGCTTTGTTTTGTACGCTACCGACTGGACATCGGTGACAGTAGTCATCTGTGTAGTTTTGTTTACAAAACGACACTTCTGTAGAATTTAAATAAAGACAAGAAATTTGTCAATAAGAAATAAATAGAGGATATTTAATGGTGCTTCAGTAATAACAAATATATTTCACGAGTGTGGCTTATATTTTGATATTTTCACGAGTGCGCAACATATTCACGTCATATTTTTATGACGTCACGCTTGACAACAAGACTGCGCGCCTTTTTGAATGAAATACTCGACACAATTCCGACGTTTTCTGCTATTTTTCTGGTATGATTGCTGATAAAAATGTTGCTAATTGTATATGTAGTTTAATACTTAAGTGTATGTACCAAACATTTACCATAACAACCACTTATTCTACCGTCGCTTCATTTGTCACAGTGTGAAAGAAATCAGTTTTATTAAGTTGATAGAATCAAATACACTGGCGAAAATGTAATAAATACCGATATCAGCATTTTATTTTGAGCTATAACAATTAGCTAAAGAAGATACCACGTCAATGCTGAGTGGCATGACTTTCCAAAACTACAACAACAAAATCCTTTCAACATTAAGATGTAATAATCATAACATGCATATTTAATAACAATAATATGCAACATTTGATACCTGCAATTATAAAGTCATTTGATCACGCTTGTTATTACTTAGATAGTGAGAGAGTCCCCTGTAAAACTAAGTCGATGGAAACGTTTGTTTCAGGTACCCTGATCTACCCTCGATTTTCCTGTCGACCGTACAGTGTTTATAACCTACTGACATCAAACATTAATTAATTACACAGGCAAAACTTAGTCACTCATTAAAAATGTTTCCTTTCTGTTCTTGGAGTCTGACCTCATTCTTGACTGCTTAATTAACCCCTCTAATGTGTGGAAATGCATTGGGAAATTTGATATAATGCTTAATAGAGATCCATGAAAATTTAAAAACAAATTGAAATGAAAATATGATTATTTGCCTGCGAACCTATTGTGGACATGATACCTGAAACACGCGAAGTTAAGTTTCGGCCCTCTATGTTTTGTATTTATCTTGTGACCTAAGAGGTTGTGTTGTTTAGAACTTTCATATTTCAATGTCATATTTTGTAAATAATGACAAAAGCCATTTGCTGCAATAACAATAAAATAAATATACAGGGAGATTCGCTATTTTTTAATAAGTAACACGACACAACGAGCGTACGGTCTTACCCTACATACTAAGCAAGTTTATAATGGTGACCGAGTTAGTTACACATACAGTCAAATGTTTATGGGAAAATATGCTAACCATACTGGCTACATATGTATAATTTTGCAGTAATAATGCAGTTATTTAATTAACAAAGGTAAAAAGACTTATAAGTGAACCTTATTCGCCAAAATATGTGTTATAATACTTCACTGTTAGCTTTACGTTTCAGTAAACTGATACTGTGATAATGTTTTCCATTTGTTACACCTGTTTGTTTTATTAATTGTATTCATTTTCTTACTATTTTAATGTAACTGTATAATTTTATGTATGGTACTAGAATATGAGCAGCAAAAATGTTCACGGTTTTTATTTCTAATAATCAAATATTAATGAAACGTCGGTAGCTTAAAATGTAAATACAGGCACTTCCCTCTCATCCCAAATTGTTGATAAAGTTATATAGACTTTAACCGCTAATACAATATGAAACATGATTGACTAAAGGGGGCAAACTCGTATTTCAAAATATGTTTACCACAGGAAGCAATCGCTAATGAAAATTATAACTTCTCATTTGTGAAAGGTGCTGGCACAGCATCTTTGCAATCAGTGCCCAGTTGTTCAAACAATGATTAGCTTTATCTATGATAAGCGCAAATCTTATTTCTGTATATCTTGAAAACACAGCTATTGATTGAGTTAAACCTTTTGAGATAGAAGAGTAAACTGCATGCAAAATTGCAAGCCTTTACCTTGTATAGTGACCAAATAAGTAGAGGTTGAAAAAATGCCGTTAAACAGTGATTAAGCTTATCACCTTTTGAATAACTGGGCCCAGATCGAGTTTGGCCAAGGCCGTGCAATAATACATATAATTTTAATGGGAAGTTGGAAAAACCCTACTGTACTATATATAGTTATATAGCGTCAGCTCTCGGAATTATATATAAGGAACTTAGTTGAAAATTATACATGATGTCATTACACTCTGTGATTATGTTTTAAGAATAATACTTACGATACCCGACGGAACACAAAACTGGATTACAATGCAGTACTGTGTTCTCTGTTGACATGCGTTTTATCCATTTCGACTGTATCGACAGACTGATCTACAAATAAAGTAAATTTCATCAAAATCAGCAAGTTACCTCTTTCATATCCAGTTCAGCAGCAGATAGACCAAACATTATAACAAAATTAAACAAAAACAAACAAAAAAACACCATCGAACACACAAACACATTGATGTTAAATTTTGTCACCGAAATCCAACGCCAATAAACAGTTAACTATTTTGAGACGATACTATCTTAAATTGACATAGTTAATGATAGTGTTTATCTACACTGATGACGTCATCATACGACAGGGCAGAGCTCACACATGAAAACAACAACATTATTACAAACACACCTTACCCTCAGTATTATGACGAGTAAAATAATTAAACGACCCATCCTAGCTGGCACTCCTTGTCAAATGTATAGACATTCGTTACATATCATATTAAATTGGAAAACCATACACTTTATCTTCATGCTTTGGGAATTTTCAAACATGTCAGTCGCGTAATACGCTATATTAAACACACAGCTATATTTAGCCGTAGCTATCTGCCCAGACCAAGTTTCGCCAACGCGGTGCAATGATACGTATACTGTACATGGGAAGTTGGAAAAACCCTACTGCGTACTATATATATATATATAGCGTCAGTTCTCGAATTATACACAAGGAACTTAGTTGAAAATTAATACGCTATATTTATGTATATTCATGTGCATTTCTAAAAAGATTAATTCATCCTAGGCCTATACCTGTCCACTAAGTGATCATACCTCATGCTGAAAAACACACTTATTTCGTATCTCGTCATTGTTAATATAATTACTGGTTCATTGTTCAGTAGCTGTCTGTTCTTATACGAACGGGTACTGTGTTGAAAGTAAGAGGAAAGCCCCAAAATGTGTATTATCTCACATAATCTGCATGTCCATATAAATCGTTTAAACCTCATGTACAGTACATACACATTTTCCCTTTATGTTTGAGTGAAACTTTACAATTCTACTAAACATAAAGGGACATAATTTCCATAATCTATTTCTTTTGCATACATTTACAGATTAATATAAAAGCACACATACACACACGTATTATCATGCGAATGTAATAAAACATTCCCATTGTCTTGGCAACATTTATATAATATTTGTTAACGTGAACCATATTTGTGTGTTAGCACAATGCTTTATCTCCCTCAGATGTAGTGTTAGACTAACCCAATCAGTCAGATTTTAGATAATCAAAATTTAAAGATGTTCTAGCAGAGATGTACAAACATTGCAATAAAGGACCTATACTATACAGTCTATACACATACTATTTAATAATATACATGGACTGTTTACAGATAATGAACGGCAAAATATAGAGTGCTATATTTTCTCTATCAAACAATAATGTGATGTGTAAGCAGAGACTGGAATACATGTATATATGTCTCTGGTTCAAGACAGGGATTGAAAGACATGTTTGTATAAACTTGTAACATATTTATTCAATTTAATAACGCAGTGTTTCTGTTTAACAGTTTTGTTGCGAAAATATATCTACTTATTATGATGTCGCGCTCATTATAATTATTTTTCATGCACCGATTTACCCTTTAAGTAAGTAAAACAAATCATTTATTATGATATGGTCAAAAGGTTGAACCCCACATATTTTTTCCTTGACACATCGTGTGAGAAAATTGTGCCTATTCAATGAAAACAAATCACCCAAAAGGAAGACGTGTGCTTTTAATCATTTCAGCAATGGTTCCTTAATTTTCACTTGCATTACAAGTTGATTTCCCCTTGTCAATCGGGACATGCCGTCGTGAGAGCATGATGCCGGAAATTGATCCAAAGTAAACTTTATTGTCGAAAACAACTGACGACCACTGCTTTATTAAGATTATACACCATTTTCGTTGAAAAGAGTATTTGATCATTGTTAAAAAAAACAATTGTGAGTTGTTTTTATGCAAATTAATTTCACCGAACGACTTGCAAGGCATGTGATTGTCACGTGATTGTAATTTACATAGCGCGGCAAAATACTACAGTATTATGACGCATAGAATGGGCCAAAATGTAACACAACTTCTCGATGCAAAATAGGTAAATCATGACTATTAATATCACTTCATTCATCTTATATTGACTGTTACATTACGATAACGTTAGCTAGTTCTTAGTTCTTGCTCGAAGTAAATTGAAAGTGAAAGTAGAATTTACATAATGATCATTACCGGATTACGACGACAAAATGAAATTTTCTCGAATGTTTTTCAACAAACTGATGTTAATGACAATTAACAAATAATTTCAATTATTACTTCATCAATTTGTATTTATATCTTATCAGGTTTCCACATTTATCTGTGTCTGATGATTATAGAGCATCTCACTTCTGGTTCAGACAACCAAAAAACGATTTAAGACAGCTTAATATTTTTAAATATATCGTTTATTTAAGCATTAAACTGCATTCGGTTTCGGGTTATAGGCCATATGAACGTCCAGTGCATTACAGGAAAATAGCATGAAACGCGTAAACGGTTCATGTTTTATTTCCCTGTAATGCAATGGGCGTTCCTATGGCCTATAACCCGAAACCGAATGCAGTTTAATGCTTATATTTAAATTTCCACGCCCTATCGTACACAGAAACAATAAGTACGACAGAAAATAATACGAAATACATCTCCAGGAGCCTCTGGAACGTTGAATTGGTGGAACAGCCTATGACGCGTGCTCCCTTTCCCGCCACGGAAACTTTTCACGCGCTTTCTCCTGGAACTGGAACATTGGAATTAAGTCCGTCGAAAACAGCTATCGCAAAGAGAAATTTACCATGAATCAGTGCAAAACGTTTCATCTTTTATACTGTCTCTGTTTCAAAGTGCAGTAAACAACACTTTTATAATTGTATATTACGTCACATTGCTAAAGGGTGTACGCTGAATTTAAAAACGAGTAATACGTCAAGGTGAAATGTCAGCGTCCAGTGGTCTGTTAAAATCGGATCAAAGGCTGTTTAATAATTGAGTTGCATGTGATCCTGAATGCATGCATGTAATAGCTGGTCGACTACACTTTATAGGGGTACTTCGTCTTTCTCTAGATATATCGTGTCACCTTTATGACGATGATTTCAGACGATTCTAACTTCTAAGACGATACGTGACATTTCGGTAATCACAAGGGCTCACATATAGCACAGGGGCTCGTATATTTAAAGTCTATAGAGCCCCTGTGCATATAGCGGGCAGTGAGTGATTGAAAGCTTATTTCTTTGTTGACGGCACTGTCTTATTCAATTTCGAAGCACGTTAATTTCTTAATGTGAATAAATACAGTCAGTAAGGCTTTATACAAGTTCCCGTTCGAACGAGACTCAAACCTGACTTGAATTGTTTGTTTACACTTATCTTACGTGCGCATTCATACTCATTTCATTCATACTGCTATGACCCGAAACGGAACTTACTTGGTTTACATAGTGACACTGCAGCGCAAATGTAAATATGATATTATTTTTTTCTTGCAAATAGAATATCAAATTAAGCGGGTTCCACTGTTCTATTATCATTTATTTCTAAAAGAATTTGAACTCCTGTGGTGCAATGCAGGACATTGCACTCGCCAAATACAATTTTAATGTTGCTTGTGGTCAGGTAATAAGAGGAAATATTTTTGGCAAAAGTTAATTGAATTTTCGGGGCTTGAGATGCCTGAGCACTCATCCCTTCGATGACAGATTGGCACTCACATTACGGTACTATGCCGACTGTATCATCAAGTATCTTGACGTGTGAACTGAAAGCTTTTGTAAAAATTGCGCGACAACTGAGGAACTGTACATACTCTGAATCAGTGAATGACATTTTAATTCGTTCCAACATAGACAGACGGTGTGCAATATAAATGAAACTCCAGATTGATAATATCAGTGAATGAGGGCACTTATGAAGGATGGGGGACATTCCGATAAACAATTCTTTGAGATGTATTTGGTGAGGAGAGCCCCCTCTCCACCCTGGTCAAAACCATCAAAAAACACTAGCATAATAAATACACAAACATTGAATACGCCAGTGTGTATCCTCATGAACATACTTATATAACTTACAGAGCTGTATTAAACCACAAGAGGCTTGAAAATCTGTATATGATATAATAACACAGCATCTAACTGTCCGTGGAAATTTATCTGGCAAGTCTAGTACATTTCACATGATGTGAAATTAGCAAGCAGTGGTTAAGC
>JAULCA010368786.1:8972-24887 GCA_032360845.1 Crassadoma gigantea
AGGCAAGTAGGCTTATCTCTCCCTCAGAACTGATCACTGTAGCCTAGAGACTGCCTGCTCACTGCTTGTCCATGTAGAGATATATGTGTACTTGTACTGAGCAGGTGATGAAGTATATGGATTGGTGTACATCTCTCACACACTGAAAAAATTGGGCTAGAGTTATATATGAGTGTATATGGTTGATATTAGTTTTATGGCATTTTATTATGAATTTTAAAAATAGGTAGATATTTGATGCAAAAAGAATGACTTATAATTGTTGAAGATTATTATAATCAGTAGTGTATGAAGTACAATGCTTTAATTTTCACAAATTAAATTTTGTGCGTGTTTGTGTGTGCGTGTGTGCTTCTTGCATCAACATATCAAATAGTCAACTTTTTTCGTTAATAGTTTTGGTTACATATATAGGAAACAGTTTTGGTTCATACACCTTGGTTACACTTTCTGGATTATTTCTTGGTTAAGCATGAACTACCTGTTTTGTTACCTTCAGAATAAACATGTTACGAGTCTATCAATCCTTGTCGTTTGTTATATGGCTTGTTGATTTCTGTTGATTGGACATTTATGTCCACAACACGGTTTAGGCTTGTCATACAAGTAGATCCATATGAAGCAATGTACTGGTTCAGACTGAATCTAAGTACTTGAGTAGGAGTATATATAGTTAAAGGTCTTTGATTACTTATTTCATTTCAATAGTAATTTTAAAGAATCATACATGTGAATATTTACATAAAAAGGTGTTTTTCTCTGACAGTCAGTTTCATGTTTACCAGCACTAGTCGGAAAACAAAATTAACCAAGATTACATGGGTCATATGTCTTAATATCTTCAAACAACTTCTTTTCAAGAACCAAAAGGCCCATGAGACTGATATTAAGGTTGTAGCATGAATGGATGAAGTGCTACCGAATTTGTTCAAATGAATGGGCCTCTTGTATATTTGTTCATGACAGCTTGGTATTAACAAAACGTCACAGCATGGCTTCAGAAACAAAATTACAAGAAGATTGAGTTTCCAACATGCAGATTATATAAATATAGATGATGTTTTTTTCTGAATTGATTGGCTGAAAAAATAACTTTACCAAGAAAGTAAATATAGTTATTTATTTTTCCTGCTCTAGCTAGGATTAAGTGATTTCAGTTTCTATTATTCACAACTGACAGAGAAAATTGATTTATTTTGAAAATGAAAGTAAAAGTAAGTTGAGTGCCGTTTAAAAAACCTATAATCATACGTAAATGAATGAGCTCATGTTATTCTTTTGTGGGCATGTGACAGCCAATACACAGATGCAGTCTTAACTTCCTTGTCGACCAAATAGTAAACATGCGAGTTAAATCATTATCGTGTGACAGAGGGAAGGACCTGATGAACTCACCTTTTGCTACAGGTAATGTCATAAATATATTTACCTGCCCAGGGCAACATATTAGTAATGACCAAAATTATACATGATTGTTTCTAATTATAACTGTAAATCTGGGAAAAAATTGTCATGGTCATGGAGATTTTTGGTCTATATATAAGTGTGATGAATCATTTTGAAAATGTTTGTTTATGATAAACATAAATGTGTATAACGTTTACAAAAATTATTACAGTGTAATTTACTGTAATAATTATATCAGTCATTTATTATATTTAAATAATAGAAAGTATAGCTGACATATTTTCTGTCATCATAGATTACAGTCAAATTTGTCTTTAAGATCAAGCCTAATATATTTAGAATGTCAGGAGACCCGATTGTCTATATAATACTGTAGCAGAAAGAGGAAAAAAAATATCCAGATTGGAATTTGAACCCAGTACCTCCAAACTCTGGACAAATGCTCCAACCAATTGAGCACTACCTAGTCAGCGACGATCAAGACATATTATAGTTCCATAACGTTCCTCCCTTTGTCTTTAGCTCATGTGCCCTAGTTCTTTGCCTTTAGCTATAAAGACAACACTATTTCCAAGCCAGCTGGTTGGATATCCCCTTGCCACGAGTACACCAAGTACTTGAAACAAGAGTTCATGACCGTAACACGGAAGAGGAAAAATGTGTGGCTCGACCTTGATTTGAACCATTGATTTCTGAACTCGAGATGGATGTTCTTACCAATTGAGCTACTGGTTGCCAGCTGTTGACCAAGTCCAATTGAGCTACCTCGTCACCAACTAATTACCAAGTCCAATTGAGCTACCTGGTGGCAAGATATTGACCAAGTCCATATTGAGCTACCTGGTGGCCAGATATTGACCAAGTCCAATTGAGCTACCTTGTCACCAACTATTGAGGAGGTCCAATTGAGCTACTTTGTCACTAACTATTGACCAAGTCCAGTTGAGCTACATCGTCACCAACTATTGACCATGTCCAATTGAGCAAGGTGGTGGCCAGCTGTTGACCAAGTCCAATTGAGCTTTGTGGTGGCCAGATATTGACCAAGTCCAATTGAGCTACCTGGTGGCCAGATATTGACCAAGTCCAATTGAGCTACCTGGTGGCCATATATTGACCAAGTCCAATTGAGCTACCTTGTCACCAACTATTGACCAAGTCCAATTGAGCTACCTTGTCACCAACTATTGACGAAGTACAATTGAGCTACCTTGTCCCCAGCTATTGACGAAGTACAATTGAGCTACCTTGTCACTAACTATTGACCAAGTCCAATTGAGCTACCTGGTCACTTACTTATTGACCAAGTCCAATTGAGCTACCTCGTCACCAACTTTTAACCATGTCCAATTGAGCTACGTGGTGGCCAGATATTGACCAAGTCCAATTGAGCTACCTGGTGGCCAGATATTGACCAAGTCCAATTTAGCGTAACCTGGTTTGTAGCTGTTGACCAAATCCATTGAGTTATCTGGTTGCCAGCTTTATTGACCAGTTGAGTTAATACCTGGTTAAAATGTGTTGACAAAGTCCAGTTGAGTTACCTGGTCACAAGCTGTTGACCAAGTCCAGTTGAGTTACCTGGTCACAAGCTGTTGACCAAGTTTAGTTAAGTTACCTGGTCACAAGCTGTAGCCTGTTTCGTCTTTTGTAAACATTTCAGTCAAGTGACAATGTAATGGAATTGTGGTAAAAAAGAAGTTCTTAAATGCATATTTTCCATTCATCCCATATAATTATCTTTCTTTGGTTTAACTTGGGAGTTATTTATTTTCAAATTTTAAAAGTAAAAAATGCTTAAGGTTTCTTAACTTGAAATTTAACTACCAGGTATTGAAAAGTAACTTTTTCATGTTATATAAGCATTGTAAATAACATCAGTTATTATAGAATCTCTACATGTATACTCGATGTACATGTAATATCAGAGGCACACTGGTCTCCTTAACCACTTCTTAACATTCTATTTCTGCTTGCTAAGACATTTTATTCCTGTCTTGGAGCACTATAGGTTTCTGATGGTACCCATGATAACACTAAAAACCCATTGTATGTATGGAAATGTTAGTGTATCACTTTTGTCCGACGAATTGTTAAGACCCACTCTAACGACTGGTTTACTGCTGGCTGGCTCCGATATATATCCTAATTTACCAAAAAAGCAATTTACAATCTGTTTACGCTGTAGAAGATTTTACGTTTTTGCAGTTTGGTTGTAAGGTTAACATATATATTGATGAATATAAATGGGTTCCTTGGTCTGTGTTTGAATGGCTTTATTATGAGATGCTGGGCAGGGTTTGTTTTCATAACATTTTACATCACTCAAAAGTTCCGGTTATAATATTCCAATCACATATTCCTGCTGGAAATTATCAGCTTCACAGCTTACCCATGTAACACAATGACAGTAACTGCTGTCATTATAATTTTCATGATAACTCACAATTTGGAAAGCGCCGATGCCTTCTGAATATTTAATGTCCACTCTATGATACTTATAATGATGTCATATTGGAGATTATAGATGATTGAACCCCCATGAAGGTTGACTCAGTTCAAAAGTTGCCTCAACACATTCACCCCTGAAGTCACATTTGAACTCTTCTAATTCAATGGTTGGGAAAGTTTATTATGAAATTTCAGGGGTAAATTAGTTAAGCTGGTGTGTTGAGTATCAATATCATATTAACTCCATTTTACTGGTTTTGTTTTGCTTAAACACCAAGACCAACATAAGAGGCATTCACTCATTATGATTTCTGTAGACACTTTTATCCATGGTAGTTTAACTTTTTTTTAATCACCAATATGGAAGCAATGATAAAAAGAATTTGTGTCAGAGGCCTTAAACAGCAATGTTTGGCAACATAATAGTTCTAATATTTTTAATAATGTCTAGGATTTCAAAACCACACAAATGCCATTCCCACATGTTTTTGTTGTTTTTGCAGTTTATTTGACTGTTTAGATTTTAAGTATAACCAACAATTTTGGTGCTTTTGTTAGTCTAGTTACTTCACACGAAGGACTTGTGTAGGACATATTATGTAATACATGTATTATGGACTTATGTAAGTCTAGTACTGCTTGTCACTTGAAGTGACTAGTGTAAATCTTGGTTGGTGTAACTATTGACATTTTTGTAAGTCTTAGTGTGTTTGTCACTCTAAGGTACCTGTGGAAATCTCGTTATCTTTGTATAACAAAGGGGGGTAAGTCTAGCTGTGTTTATCAATAACAGTCCTGGGATGAAGGACTTGTGTAAGTCTAGCTTTGTTTGTCACTCTCAGGGACTTGTGTAAGTTTAGGTTTGTGTAACTCTTGAAACACTTGTGTAAATCTTGGTGTGTTTGTTACTCTAATTAAGGGACTTGTGGAAGTCTAGTTATATTTGTATAACAAAGGACTTGTGTAAGTCTAGCTGTGTTTATTAATGATAGACTTGTGTATGTCTAGTTTTGTGTGTTATTAATTTATGATGTAAAGCAATTATGTCTGTGTGATAAGTCTGTTATTAATTAATATATATACTGCCTGTCGATCACCACTGCCCTGATCACTTTTCAATATGGCTGGAAGAAAACTCAATCATTGTATATATAAACATCAGGTCTCATGTTTATAATGACACTTACAAACTTTTGAAGTCTAATTTGGATGAATATATTTGTGCTGTATCTCACATCATGGGTGTGTATATGTGCCATGTGTATACCCCTCACATGTGTACTGTGTGTATCCCTCACTCAGTGTGTGCTGTGTGTGTACCCCTCACTGACTCGGAGCCTGGGGAGATAGTGAGGATGTTATTTCTGGTGTGTAGTGGCACCTCAGTGGGGAGGCAGTCTGTTTTAGCTACGATCCTCATCTCCATAGCCAGACTTGTAGTAGCTACACAGATTCTGGCAGAAAAACAACCTGGCACAGAGGTGGCTTAGTTGGTTTCAACATGATTGAGTTTAAGACATAGAGATATGGGCATTTTAGCTATGGACAGTATTGTGCTTGACTCTGCTAGCAGAGTACGTAAACGAGGTTCACTTCAGTTACAAGGAAACCATGATTTGACGTTATCTTTGTGCACTTCCAACAATTCTCAAACTTCTGCGGGGTCGAACTCTATGCCCGGGACCCCTGTTGGAGTTCATCGTGGATACAGGCGAAGCAACAGTGGTCAGCAGATCAGTGTGATATGTACCCAGAATGACCAGGAACTAATGTGTAACCGGTCGAGAACGAGGGCTTCCACCCCTGGACCAACATCAATGACCCACAGCCGGAGCCAGCACCAGCTCCAGAGCTCCTCTGGCTCAGGAGGTCATGACATGGTGTACATGACCCAGGGTGGGGCAGTGGTATCCCAGGGCGGGGCAGCGCAGCGGCACAGTTTTGGTGGGAGTGGTCAGTGGATGTACATGCCGCGTGGATTATACTACAATAGTCACCATCCCAGTGGTCGACACAGTGTCCACAGTCATAGAACATCATGTAGGTATAACAGTGTGTTAAAACTTCATATAAGATGTATATATAGTTTTTAAGGAACTATATGTATCTATAGGTATTATGTGTTAAAATTCTATAAAACTTCGTGTATGAGGTAACAGTGTCACAATCTACATGTAGAAAATACAGTGTTATGGACTACATGTACAATGTATGTATGCAAAATGCAATGAACTTACATGTAGAAATGCAAATAATTAACTACATGTAAATATACATTGTTGTTATGAAATCATTGTAGATATACAATGTTATGAACTGCATGTAAGTACAGTGTATACAATGCTATGAACTATCGAAATACACTTAAGTCTTAATTTTCATGAACTGGATGTATAAAAAATGGTGCAGTGTCAAGATCATAATGTAGGTATACAGAACTTCCTGTTGGTGAGAATTAGCCATAGAACTGTATATGGGTACAGCTATATAATCTCCTGGACGTATTCATGTACAAAATGTAGGTACTTAAGGTATGAATCAATGGGATTGTCATGAATTCTATGATGCAGGTATTTTATAATGTGTAATTTGCTTTTATGAAAATGTATATAGTGTTGAGTTTACTTTATTCATTATATACAAAACATTCTGTGTACATCGTGATATTATATCACGGAACTGTACTTCCTGGCCTTATTGATGTAGGTATTTGAAGTATACAGTAATATATTTAATAAAGTGTCATACATTTCATGTAGTATACAGTGTCATGTAGGTAGCTATGGTGTACAGCGTCATGTATCTTAATTAAAATCACAGCTACCTAAATTCACCTATCAGGTTCTATATTGACAATAAACCTGTTTTAATACATGTTTGGTATAATAACATTGAACCATTAAGCTAATCTTAAAGGAGATGCAAACCTCTTACTTCACAAAACTTACTTCAAGTAACACTTTTTCTCCCAACTTTAATGTTAACCTAATGTTTCTAGATCATGGAACTTACATCAAAGCATCACAGACACTTACTCCACAAACCAATTTCTAGTTTGTAGCTCTTGTCTTTGGTCATTAGAGGTAAGTCTCATAATGACCATTACTGTGTGTAATCACTGTAGTAATTCTAAGCATCTTTTGTGGCAATCTTTCCTATAGCAATAACACTGTTTGGACAGAATCCAGAATCGTATTGATATCTATATACACGAAATGTACAGATGTGGAGGAGTATACCAGACGTCATGTTGGTAAACATCCGCCTCAGGGTGTAAATTCTGGTTACCTGTACTTGCTGATGTGTGACTAAATAAATATGCCTGAGTTAAGGATATATGCTACATATCCCATTACCTATAAATTTTGTCCGAGTTACCTCCCATTATTGTTTGAGTTTCTTTAACTCATTCACCCTTGAAGACACATTGGAACTCTTCCCATTCAAAGGTTGGAATAGTTTATTATGAAATTTCAGGGGTGAATGAGTTAATGCACTATGAATCTTTTAAGTATATTATCTTTTAATGTAGGTAACAATTCAGTGCATCTTCATTCATAAAATGTTAACATGCCTCAAAGTGCAAAACTCTTTTGAAAGGAGGTGAGAATGTCATAGTTCACTTGTAGCATACTTGAGAAGAGACTGTACATACCTTAAGGATACTCTATGAATATCTTTGAGAATGAAAAATTATATTAGATATCATAATCAAAGGTAACCGCATTTGAAATGTCTACTTAGCTGGAAGGTAAAAAGATCATTCAAAAAGTGAATACTTTGTATTCTGGAATTTACAATTCTTTGATAATGCTGGCCATTTATATTTGCCCCTTTTGAATTCATTATAGAATTGCTTCTTTTATTGCCAGTTAACCAGCTCAATATTTATCCAAACCAATGAGCTAGCTCAGTATTTGTCTGGTTCATAGGGTCCTCCTAGTGAAAGTCCTATTTATACATTGCAATTTGTCCTATGACCTGATGTAGTCTACCTATACATCATGTGTTGAGCATCACTTTTATTTAATATTTATCTAAAAGCAGTAATGCAAGTGCACCTACAATGTTGTAAATACCATAATACATAAGAAATATGTGCTATTAAATTATTAAATCTTAATATTAAATTTTAAGTGTACACTATTGGTAAAAAGTGTAGTGCAATCTCTGCTGTTATCAAACCACTTGTAAATGCTGAAGAATTTTGTGTTCAAGGTTCTGGTATGTGTTTATTATGTGTAAACAATTTTTTTTTTTTCGAATTACCTTGAAATTGAGCCAATGTCATCCTGTGCTATTATGCAGCTGCGGCAGACGATGTACACAATGTTGTGGCTAATAACAGGATATACATATACCTGTGTGATGGGATCATGTCACTCTGGTCAACTCATTTTGTACATTAAGCCTAGGATCAACTCATGTGTAAATTTGGTCACAGATCATCTCATTTTTATACATTTTGTACATTTAGCCTCAGGTCAACTCACATGCATTATACATTTGGCTTCAGGTTGATTTATTTCTGTTCATTTTGTACATTTGGCCAAATTTCAACTTGGGTATGTGTGAACATTTTGTACGTTTGGCCTCTGAGGTCAACTCACTTTTGTACACTAAGCCTTATGTTAGCTAATATGTACACATTTTGTACATTTGACCTGAAACGTTGGCAAGTGATCAATGGAAATAGATCAAGAGATACATTTTGAGATAGGTAGCAATGATACTTTTTATGTTATGTTTAGTACTTCTGATTCTTTTGTCTTTTGCGTAAGCAGTAACCACTGTACACAAAATACATGTAATTTGTCCATCTCAGACTGTGGCTAAATATAGTCCTAATCATCGTTAGCGCCTTAATTCTATGTGATACCTCCGTAGGTATATCTAATTAGCAGAATATCAGACATTCCTCTCATTACTTCAGTACAGGGTTCTGGCTGTAGTCAAAAAACTACCTTTGAATTAACGTCTGGATTGACTCTTGGCATTGTTCCCTGTGGGCGTAAGTAATATTTTTTAATGATGTCAGTGGAATCTTCGTTGATGGAGGCAACCATGATGGTTTATCAGACAGCTTCCATCCTGAATTGACCCTCAGACCCAAGTCCAAGATAGGTAGCCTTTGAAATTTTACAGAAATATTTCAAAATTGCTAAAAATGCTTCTAATTGATCTGAACTTCGAATTTCTAGCATGATTGAGATTAGGCCATCCTCTAGGTAATACACTTTTCTGTGGTTATATATTTTGTCCTGTGGAGAAGATATTTTCTCCATTATGTCATTGTCAGACTTCAGTGTGTATACATTCTACAAATACAGTAAAATCTTGTTATACTGCCACCATTTGTCCAAATAAATTTTGGTGTTACAAAGAGGTTTGGCGATATTGATGGAAGTACATTTGTATAAAGGAATTCTTATAACTAAGAAAATGAAAAAAAAAGAACATAAAATATGTTAGTGGTAAACGAGGTTGCAAAATGAAATGAGGGGAATCATATCGAGGTTTGACTGTATATCTTTGCAAGTATTTCTCACCTGTGTCCTCAACAAACAATACAATTTGAGTCATCAATTCTGTATTGTGATAATGTACAGTTCAAGAGTACATTGATACAATTACTAACTGTACATTATGACACTACATAATATCAGTTCTATATATTCTCAAACATACAATTCTATATTTGGGTTCACTGCAGTGTCATCGAAATATTGTCAAGTACACAATACTTTAATTAGTCTGCGTCCATTTGCTTTGTGAACATTTCCCGGTAAAACAGTATACATTGTATACAGAGTGATATCCCTTTGTTTCTTCTGAAGTGAATGAAAAAGATGCTATAAGATGTGACCTGTTTCTGGAACATCTCTCAATGGTGACAATTTATACTTACTGCCAAATAAGAAAGTCTACTACAATAGGCTAGGGCCAAATGGAAAAAACTCTATGCTTTATAGGTTTCTATTCCTAAACTATTGTTCTACCCAAATTCCTTTATTGGCAAGGAACATTTAAACACAACATTATATTGTGTGGCCTGAATCAAAGTACGGCATGTTGCAACCGAGATGTAGATTACTTACATTACAGCTTCTGACATAACACTTTCACTTGAAATAATCATGATACCAAAGATTTGCCGCCGAGACAAGAGCATGCAAGGCAAACATGTCTGTATCAGAGACTATACCTGGGCCTGTACCAATCTGATCCCAGCCACTACATGTGTTAGTACTGCAGGTCTGAACAGTTGTAAAGCTCAAGAATACTTAAAGATTTAGGTGACATTTTTATTGATAAGACAAAGAAAAGTTTGGCAATCTTGGCTAAACTTAAATGTCAGTCAGTTTTTATCATGTCATTATATTCCGATCCAAGGTAAAAATTGCCAGAATGTGGGTTAGAGCTGTCTCTCGAAAGAATGTAACACATAACTATTACACGAAACAAATGATAAAACCTAGGAGATTTATAATGATTTCCTTTGATAGTTTGTTAATGTAAACAATTATTGTCATGTTACTACGTCATTATGTTTGCTCACATTCAGCATAAAGATATGAATGTACGTAAGTTTTGCTGTATAATGCCTGATGCAAAGTGCATCATTTTCATAGAATGTACATAATCAACATTTTAAATTTCTTTGATGGTACTTTATAATTACCGTAAAAGATATCGTGTTTCACATTCTATTGCCAAAATAGGATAGGGTAGAAAGGTTAGAAATAAAGGGAAAACCTTTTGTACCACCCTTACAACATTCGTTGAGTATGCCTTTAAATGTTGGGGCCGCTGGTCAAGTGGTTAAGGCGTCTGACATTCTGCTACCACTAGCCCTCCACCGCTGGGCCGCTGGTCAAGTGGTTAAGGCGTCTGACATTCTGCTACCTGCACTAGCCCTCCACCGCTGGGTCGTGGTTAAGGCGTCTGACATTCTGCTACCACTAGCCCTCCACCGCTGGGTCGTGGTTAAGGCATTTGACATTCTGCTACCACTAGCCTTCCACCACTGGGCCGCTGGTCAAGTGGTTAAGGCGTCTGACATTCTGCTACCACTAGCCCTCCACCGCTGGGTCACTGGTTCACCCATGCAGTGGAGTCGTTGGTACTGGCTGTAGGTTGGTTGTTTTTTCTCCAGGAACTCCAGTTTTCATCTACCATCAAAACCTGGTACATCCTTAAATGACCACAGCTGTTATAATAAGCCATAAAACACAAGCAAACCAAGCGAAAGTATTGAAAGGTAGAAAGTAAGGTGAAACATTTTTATGACCCTTACAACATTCATAGAGTTTTGTCTTTTGTTGATGGTCCGTCCATGCTCTAATGGGCTGCAGTTGGGCCAGACACTTTAAATGACCAGGTAAGGTAGCTCATTCGGTTAAAGCAATGATACAACAATTTTAAGTCGGACCACGGCCCATTGAATTTTTTTCTGAGAATGCTGTTGTTGGGTATATTTGTTAGCTTTTTCTTCATTGTTTCTCATAAAAGTCCTACGAGATATGGTTTTCTTTGCAGAAAAGATTTAAGAAAACTATATAGTAATGCCGAAAAACCCCAGTTTCAATACTGAGATTCAGTTTTTGGCAGTGGTACCAGAAACATCCGAGCTGATACCTACATATACTAACCTACCTACATATAAGGCCATATCACTGTCCTACACAGTGGACTGGGTGTAAATAGTAATGGTCTCATCACATGGTGATTTAAATGGTAATGAACCTTGAAATCCAGACTCTGCCAGCACTGCTTTAGTACATCAGCTTTTCTTTGTTGATAAGTAAAGTACATTTATGCCTGCATTTTATACAAGGGTGGAATTAAGTAACTTACATTTAGATTGTATATAGGTAGTTCATCTAATCCTCACCTATTCATTTAACCCACCATGCAATGATCCAATATCTCACACTGATATCTACGTTGAAGATTAAGAAGGAGGGGGGATCTTTCATTATACCTTTCAAAGCCATTTATTTCATATAAAATTATATCTTCCTATTTTATCTTTACTCTCCAACTTTGTCTATTGCATACAAAACCCCTCCATTCAAAACAGAAACCACCCAACCTCTATTCTCCTACACCCCTTCCCCCTCCACACATTACACTACTCCCTCCCCTATCTGATCTGTGCCCTAACCAGAGTAATGAATTCAGTGACCCAAGTAATGACTGTTGTCATGATCTCTCTATCAGCCTGGACTTGGATTTTTCATATCTGTTTGATGTGAGGTTTATTTCACCCCTCCCTGTGTCAGCCATAAGTCTATACAGTATAGGACTCAGGTAATATAGTACAGTAGATTATTGATTATCCAAACCCTAATTGGTCAAAACATGATCATCCAAACCCTAGCGCTGGTTATGCAGACTTTCAATCTTTGAAATCACAGTTGTGTCCCCCAGAAACAGTATGCTTTAATACTCCGGGGTCGGTTACTCAAACTTATGTTCATCCAAACCTTATCAGTGTCCTCCAATAATCAACCATCCTCTTTACAATCATCTTTAACTATATATACATTCTATGTAAATTTTATAGTTAAAGGCCTAGGGCTACCAGTATAAATGTGTAGAATTTTTTTTCTTGAATGATATAAAAAGATAAGTTATGGCTTAATATCTATAACAAACCTGATTTGCAAACAGACTTAGTAAATGTTGTGCTTTGGAAATTACACAAACGTAATATTACCACATATGTCTGTACATGTATATGCAGCATATAGCCTTAAGTAAAGAGTGAAAATTGTCTTTATTAGCACAATGTAAATTATTTATGTATACAAAATGCCAATTGATGTCAATACTTATATATAATCAGGTACTGTCCATGGGGACCCTTGTGCTGTAGTGTAGATGAGCCTAAAACATTTCTCTTTTAAATAAACTCCTTTGCACCCTGCAAATAAGTGCATGGCTGCTTTCAATTTGGCAGATTGTAAGTTTTGAGTTCTTGAAATATGTTGACAGTATTAAAACTCCTTGAGTCGAGCTTAAATGGTTCTTAAGGAATGAGGTGGTATGTGTTTTGACTGGAGATCTCAAAAACTGATCCCCATAACCTTCGTCTGGTTTTCATTACTTCTCATTGATGGAGAAAGAAAATATTTCAGTCTAAGCATAGTTAGCCTACAACATATGTATTTTATTACTATAACCTTCTCCAAAGTTCCAACAATGGTTTCATAAAACAATGAAGTATGTGAAATTCTGTCATACTCTTAAAAAATATATGATATTCAATAGGAATCAAATTTATACCCTGCTGTGAATTTAAGTATTCATAGCGATTGTATTAGCTGTTGGAATTTGAAAAACTGGTCAATTGATTGAAATAAATATGCCTTAAAATTACACATGGATATATATATATATATAAATGACCCATACTGAAGGAGTTTCTTCAAAAATATTTTGACTGGTTCAGTACCCATGGAGTTGCTTTAAAATTAATTTTGACATCTTTGGGAACTGGATCCAAATGCAATTAATTTCAATGAAGCTTACAACTTGCTTTTGGTAATTTGGTCTCAATTCCATAGAGTTTTCCTACAGAGAAGCTGGCTAAACTTGAGTAAACTGGCCCAAAACCCACTTAGCTTCACTACCATAAAGTTGACAAGGCTTTTCAACAGTTGCCCAAATTCCAACAGACTACACTAATAATTAAGTTGACTAAACCTTAGAGAAAAGGTCAAAAACTCACAAAGTTTCTTTGCCATAAAGCTTGCTAAATATTGGAGAACTGAATGGCCTCGCCGTGTGTTTAGATATATAGGGCAGTGCCTGAATAAACAAAAGCTGTGTTTTGTGAAGAAAGCCTGTCTCCACTAGTCTTTGAGAACCCAGCCCAATATAAACACAACATCGGCTATAAAGTATGCACCAAATGGAAATCTTCATATTTCTATGAACATTAGGCTGTATGGTTACCAGTCAAAACATACAGCTCCCCGAATCAGGAACACACTATTTTTGGAACAATTTCACATTGGTAGAGAGTCTTGATCATCAACATGGGGCAGCCATGTTCTGATACCTGTTGGTGTAGAGCAGACGGTATCAACACCCTGATTAATGATAGTGCTGGGTAATGTTGGCATGTGTTCACGCATGCACATGCACATAACGTCTAGTCTCCTCAGTGCCAGGCTCATTGTCTTATTAGGATAATAGTGGATGGTCTCAATGTAACCGGTGTATACCATGTTGGAGTCAGTTGTTGTGTCGCCTGCATGCGCAATGCAAGGTGACATAAAGATATTACTTTGACAGTGTTGGTGTCGTTTGAGGTTTCTGTGCGATAACTTGAGTTCCCTTGGATTGATTGAACTCACACTTGGTACACATATTGCATACCAATATAACTTTGACAAGTTCGCATTTCAAAAGTTTACATGTAGTTTTGGTGGAGTTATGCCCGTTTTATTGCCAAATAAGGGCATTGTGTAGTTAATTCAAGAACTTTTTTTTTATTATTTTAATCCATTCCTTTCAAATTTTGTACAGTAATGCTAGAAGCAATAATGTTTCGAATATATATTACAGGTTTTTCTGTTGAGTTTCAACTTTCTGCGTTTTGACAACCAAAACACTTTTCTTACTAAAAACCACTGAGCAGGCGACACATCCACTCCAGTGGAATACTTGTCTCATAAAAGAACCATTACTTCAGAAAGATTCACATTATGTTTAATTTGGTCTATGATACATTATGCTCCTGATCTAGACTACATCATGTCAGTTTTACCTCTGATTTGACCAATGTTGTCTTTCAGATTTTACCAGTATAATATACTTATGTGATTGCCCTATAATAACTTTTAACTGACGTTATATTGGCCAGTGTCCCTGATTTAACATATATTGTCCTTCAATTGACTTATGTTGTCCTTACAGGACATTTATATATTATAGTGTTGTTCCCATTAATCAAGTATTAGTATGGGTTAGTTGGACCAACTTACTGATAAATTGAGAACAGATTCTATGATCAATTATCGTGGGAAATTTGTGGGAAGTTATCATTGATTATTCCCAGTTCTTTTCTGTTGAATTATTGTGTTTCCTGTCCTTTTCAAACTTAAAAAAAGTTACTGTAGTCAGTACAGAAAAAAATGATAGCGAAAGTGGTGATACTTCCATCCTTTGACTTCCTGTTTAAGGGAAGGTAACTGGTACTACAGAACAGAATGGCGGCAGATTTAAAAGATGAGATGCCCACTATCATCTATGATTATACAGGTAAAAAGGCACATAGTGTCTTGTTGAAACACTTTGGTTTCATTAGAAACATTAGTGCAGAGGGACAATTGACAGAGAGTACTCTCAACAATCATCAGTTGGTAACAATGAACCTGTGATTGATCAGGAAGTCTCTACTGATTCCCATCCCTAATATATTGTCCTTGACATGACCATATATTATCCTTGACATGACCTATATATTATCCTTGACATGACCTATATATTATCCCTTTCTTGACATGTCCTATATATTATCCCTGGCTTGACTTATATGTTGTCCTGACATGACTTATATATTGTCCCTGACTTGACCTATTTTTTGTCCCTGACTTGACCTATTTTTTGTCTCTAACATGACCTGTATATTGTTTCTGATTTAACCTATATAGTTTCCCTGACTTGACCTATATTATTATCCCTGGTTTCACCTATTTATTGTCCCTAACATGACCTACATATCGTCTCTGACGACCAATATATTATATATAAAATTTAATAATTGATATTGTCTCTTATTTAGAATGAATAACTCAGATTCAATACAGTTCATCTTATCTTATTGATTCCTGAAAAAGAAAAAATACCAGTAAATTAAAAAAATACAAAAAAATTATCGATAAAAAAAGAACTTTAGTACAGTGCAACACCATTATCACAGATATGGCAGTTAAGCGAACTATCTTTCCACTTTCTGTGTGCTAATACATCTTCATGTATTAGCACACAGAAAGTGGACAGATCGTTTGTCTAAGTGCCATATGTGTGAGCATGGTGTTGCAC
>JAULCA010368787.1:0-10169 GCA_032360845.1 Crassadoma gigantea
AGATATTCTATAGATTTTAGGAATAAATCCTGTTATAAAAACCTATCAAAACATAAGTTTATTTTAGTATTTTGTGCCTCTCTAAAATATTACTTTTTCATGTTTTAATGTTTTGCTTAGATATACAGTTCACAATAACACTAGCGAAGGGGAGTGTGTTCCACCCAATTACCAAAATTCAAGACAAACCAAAATAGTTTCGACCTAAAATTACTAGAATATGCATAATGTAAAGATTTAAATGGATTGCTGTCTAAACTACAACTCGTTTTATGTACAATGTGTCGAACATAATGTCATGTACCTTTTACAGGTTATGATATTTCAGTGAAATGGCTCTTTCAAGCTTCATCTTTTTGCGATAGTTTTTAATACCAAAACAAACCTTCTGAATTTGCTTATCTTTCATTTACATGTTATCTTTTTATACTGCCATTATTATACACCGCTCCTATGAACGTGGAGCAAAAATGTGACGGTCTAACGGTAGACTACTGTTATACATTTGATCTGGGACAAACCAAAATTTCTGTATGTTCCTGCTGAAAATACTATTAAGTTGAATGTCTATTGATCGTTTCTACAATCTTGCCTATTTTGCTTGAAGGTTATGATTGATATTACTGTAATTAACGATGATTGATACATAACAAATATTTGAGAAGCTGTCTTGTACTTTAAAGCTGGACTGTTTTATCATTTTCAATTTGACAAAGAGAGTGCAAGCATTGTAATAAGCGCAGTTAACGCTTCAATCAATGTCAGAAAACGTATTTGAAAATTACAATTTGGAGTTTCCCTGGAGACAAATATTCTTTATGGAATTGTCAGTCGAGCACATCCACGGAGACCATATATATATATATATATATATATATGCACCAACACAGCTAGGATAGTTTATGGACAAGTGTTAAGACAGGAATTTAAACCGTGATGTATTTATTGCAGAAGCGCCCGACGAAGAAGTAACATACCCTGTAGATTCTGGACATCGCCAGACCATACAATAAATCTTGCACCTTACGGCCGAGACATATAAACAAGAGTTAGTTTAAAGCATACCATCGATCGAGATTCAGCATGGATGTGCGGATGTAATGTCACTCCTGTTCTATATCAAACTGCCAATAGACGAAGCTCAGCCAAAACAACCCCAACAAAATTTGCTACCCATCCAGGAAGTAACACACCAGTGCTAAGCCGTTTAATTCCTTTTGTATTTAATTGAGTACACTTCAATGAAGTACACAATAGCAACTTCCTAGTTTCATAAACAACCGTGTTTTAAAAGAAAATATGTAAACATGGTGGCATTATTTAAAAGTTATTCAAAGACCTCCAGGAAATGACGAATCAGACAAACTTGATTCCAAAAACCATCTCAAACTAATCAAATAGAAGTTTCATCAATCCTAAGTGAACATAAACTAGCTTTTAAGTCGCCGTTTATATATTTTAGAAGGTCAGGCAACTGTTAAGTGATATGGCGTAAAGCAAAGCTAGATTTATTTAAGACCTCATAAATACATTTCTAGGCTGATGGGTTTTTATGGCCGCGAAGCCAATCGATTTAACTATAATGAGTTAAGAAGATTGCGATATTAGGAAGTATTTGTACAATGCAACAATGTTCCTCAATGGTGATGTTCCAAAGGGATGTTCAAAATCGTTCACGTATAAGAAACAGTCATAATAGTGATTTAGCAGTTTATTGTTATTATAAGGTTAAGAGTCCTATTGACAGCTATTCACAACTAACGAAGTGTTTCAATGTGTGTTATGTAAGTTGGAATTGTGTATTGTGATCTTAGTTAGATAAAATAATAATTTATATTATCAATCAATATATTTCGTTGGTAGCAAGATCCTATCCTCCCAACTATTAGCTTGTTGTCAAAGCATATTTGATATAAATGTTACATTGTTAGGACATGTTACGACGTTAATCAACACTATAATAATTTTGCAATTATTATATCTTTTAAAGTCAGCCCGTTGACAGTATACTGTGACCAGAATGAGTCAAGTGCTGGGTGCCTTGGTATTTCTGGCAGGTATCCCTCGAAAGTTGGCATCGCATGCATGTTATCGCAAAGAGGCAAATGCACGAGCACACCTGCATTAATTGAATACGGAGCAAAGTCCTTAAATAACATCAACCGTAAATTTGACGCTTACTCTTCAAGAATACAAAACACAGAAAAACGCTGAGCTAAGTTTTGCTTTTATCTATACATCAGGTCTCGGCCTTAATTGAAAACATATTCACTATTTTGAACAATTACTTACCAACGTATTTGCATCGCTTCTATGGGAAATATAAATATAGATGGTTCCTTGTTTGGTACCGAAAAACGTCAGGGTCATGGTGTTCTTGTTGTTACTGGTCTGTTCTTGTATTAGTCTTTTCGTGTGATAGCTTCAATCAAGTCGGTCTGTGCTATCGTTATGTAAATTCCTTAACAAACATATTTGTGTCTTCATATAACAATATTTATCAACACTAGAACAAAATCGTCCAATCACAGATCATGCAATGAGTATCCCTGATTTCGTACTCTGGTAAGATCATCAAATCTCCCCTTCGTGTATCGAACTTATGACTGCCTGACATACTGAACAAAATTGTGTAGGTTTTAGAGAGATTCGAGACAAATATTGTGATATGTTCTGTACAAGCAATTTTTCAAGTTTTTTTTTTACTATAAACTTATTTTTTTTCTACACCATGAAAATATAAAATCAAAATGAATGTTATTATATGATCCAACCATTGCGTGAATCGCATCTTTAGAGTTTCGAACATTTTTCCTTTGGTGTTTTTAGTGTTGTAATTTGTAGGTAGTTTTTTTTTATTGTTGCCTAACACGATGTAAGTTTACTGCTGCTCGACCTGTAAGCAATTCAGAAAGTAAACAAAATATATCTATACTATATTAAGATGAATTTTAATGCGTCAAGCAAAATATGATACTTCTTTTTGTCAGTTCAGGATAATATGCAAGCTATGAAATGTCATTTTGTGAATGAAAAATAGTTTTTGCTTATCAATATAAAATGCAATCACAATAAAGGATGATTTTATGGTGAACATATCCTGAATGAAATTTTCATTTTTTACGTTATAATATCATGCAGGTAACTAGCCACCCTACGTATACGCTATCTAATGATGAATGTCAACCACATATGTGATTTCACCTATAAAATATGGTAAAAGATACAGGATATTAAAAATAGATTGCACTGCATCATACAGCTGTTTCGTTCTTCTAGATATCATCGTTAATGCTTAGAACAAAATGGTTAGCAACAATTTGTTCTAAACTACATTTGAAACAAACAGGGTGAACAATTTTTTTTCTTATATGATAATCAGGAATAAGAGGAGTAGTGATTCATTTCAAATCAATGATGAGTACAATGTGTACACAATGGAATTATGGTCTGTGTCAGTTAAAACCAGCCCAAATCAGAGATCGGGGAGAAGGTAAGAAACATCCATTCTTTTAGAAATAGTTGCGATTGCGTAGACATTCTCCTTCAAAATTCGCTCTCTGTTTTTCCATATTTACAGCTGAGGTCGTATTCAATGATGGCACAAAGAGAGTGCAGTGCTTACAGTACGGCAGGTCAAGAAGTCTGCATATACAATACCAGGAAACAAAATGTGTTTACATTCGTAATGCATAGACTGGGGAAAGGAATGATTGGACCCAGTAGTGTAAAAAATGTCAGGTCGGCTGGTCACCAGGCCGCAGTTGCTGTTTGTCAACTTAAACCAGTGATTAGTGAACTATTCCAACTGTTGCAAATAAGAAACAAACGTAACTTTCATAGCAAAATCGATTTCAATTGTTTTTGTTCGACCCCCGTATATCTTTAGCAGCAATCACACATCAGGAATCATTGATATTCTATTTTTTCTCCTAATGACTGTTTCACTCCTACCAAGCTTTTTGCAACTATGACCAGATAGACTTGGCATACACCAGATCCTATTAGGTACGTGTCAACCACAACTAAATCGCAATTGTAGAACTGTTGCTCGTAAATTAGTCTACTAGCTTGTGTATAAAGTGTCTATGAATACAGATACAGGTCATAAGGTGTTTGTAATAAAAAAGAAATAGTACACCACAGTGTCAACATACAAAAACAGATTCGGTTTAAACAAACGCAACAAAGACGACGTCATTATAATCGAAGTACCATCGTGCGTACATGTATTACATACACCATATTTTTTCTTATCCCGAAGCTACAAGATATTGAATAAAAGAATTGAAGGTTCCGATGGTTACTTTGGAATACTAATAAATTGAAATGGACATATAACTTTTAAACACCATATTATTACACGGAATGCAAGATATGCAGATCTTATCACCCCTAATCCTATACATTTTACAATATGTGCTTTTAAATATCTATTTTTGAACATGTAGATTCCTATAAGCTAGCTATTGGCGACCTTTTGGTACCATTTTATAAACACTAAGCTAATTTATTGAATTGTATCGAACGCCATGGTCACATAATACGTTTATAGATAGAGAACAGAGGTCTAAACATTGACCCGTTTTACATATAAGCCAATTTAATATAAAGCTTTTAGGAGAATGGCTCCCAACAGGAAGCTCGGCCCTTTTGGGTCTGTCAATGTCAACAAGAATGGATGTTTAATGGAATCCATCATAATATACTTCAAAGAGAGACGAGCATCACAGAATTAAATAGAATCAGAGCGACAAGCAGCCCTACACATACCGGAGAACAATGGTGGACATCTGTTATTGTCTTCATTGTTGTATCACGATAACACTTCATTAACCTTTATTGAGTATGGCATTTGTAATATACATTTATTTCGTCAAGAATGGTAATTATCCGGATATATTGTTAGTATTCCGTGTCATCCTTTTAGTGTTATTAATCCTGATAACAAGAGTGTTTGTCTGCAAGTGTTATTATATGCGGTGATTTCAATGAACTTCGGCAGTACATGTATTCAAACTATTTACCACATCTACCAGATGTGACTCGACCGTTTGAATCAAGATTAAGAGCCAGCAGATAAGCATGATCAGACTTATACTAAATATACATGTATAATTACATTGCAAATCAGACAGCTACAAACCCCACATACACCTGTCAGTTCTGAGTCAACAAACAAGACTGACATTTAATCTAAATACAAAGTAACAAATATCAAAACTCGTTATCTAAAATACATGTGTTAAATTTATGAAGATAAGAAATTATCGCATTGAAAACTTTGCATACTAGGAATTATTTTTAGTTATATTGTTATTCTAATTTTAGTCTAAAATATTTTGAAAAAATCTGATGATAGATACAAAATGAACAGTAATACAAAGAAAACGAAACAAATACGTAATTACATATATACAACTTGATACAGAATGCCGTAAACATTGTTCAGGAAATACCGAAACATAAGGGAAAGCATCATGAATATTCACCAAAAGATATGCTTTCAATTATACGTAATATTCAATCGAATGAATACATGTCTTCTCTTGCAAACTAGTATCTTATAAACACATAACTGTTACAAAGCCCATACAGTAATATATTTTGGCTTCTTTTGCTATGCACACACTGTAGAGCTTACAAATATGAAGTTAAATTGAAAATTGCAACAATTTCGCACAAACCTTTGAGTTCTGTAGAAAACATCGGAAGAAGAAGATCTGCAACCAATGTGGCAAACTTATAACTTTGCTTCTCATTTTAATAGGATGCGGTTTTTGGACTTCAGACAAATTTTATAATGTGCCTGATATGAACACACTATTTCATAAGATTTGTAAAGGATTTCGAATATCTACGTGAGATTGAAGTATGCATTGAAATTTAATATTTTAGAAAAAAAGGCGCTGTAATAATATCTGACACTTTTGCTGTATACTTCAGACCTTTTGCATTGTTTTTTTCCTTTGGTTCTCGGCATCAGTTCTACGTTATCACAAAGCGACAAACATGAATATTCCGCAGCCTCCGAAAACACACACGCATATACTATAAGCATTCATCTTGCACACAGGGGAGGCCGTCCTTAAATGACCATAGCTGTTGGTAGAACGATAAACAATACTAATCCAAACCAAACCACTGGTATTGTAAATGTCAAAAGCGTCCATTATTATATATAAATTGTTCTCAGGCCTGATAACGGTATGGTCATATATATATTATCAAATGGTACATCAACATGTATGTACACATCTTTACCTTTTTACCTACCAATATGCAATCATAAAGTTACAAATGGATACAAATCATGTTAAGAACTTGATGTAACACACTTATTTTCTTTTTAAATTTTCAAGTTTATCTGTTTGAGATGTTTTGTATCGTTTCCTGATTCATTCATTCATTCACAACGTTACACATATCCTTTGACTATTTTTCATCATGAAATGATATGAACGACCTTGTTTAGCCATCACTTTGAATTATTCTCCAAGAAAAATACAACAAATTTAGTATTATTCGTTTTTCTCATCAATGAATGTATACTTTCCAAAACTCTATAGTCATATTCGGCAATGATATCAAGGTAATTGCCTCTATCTATGGAAAGGCTGTGAGTGAAATAAAATTTTAGTGCGACGATTTAGGTTCAGTAATAAACTAATTATGGGAGATTTGTTGATAAAAAATAAAAAATCTATCAAATTGAAGCATTAAGTTGGTCAACATTCCCCTTTGGTCGATACATATAATAAATATAATATTCATTTATCTAACGCACTATAATATTGTATCTAGTAGGTCGGTTCCTGTTTTAGTTCGGTGATTAACAGTAAATACATCCTTATGAAAAACGTTGGCCACACAACACCACCTCCATTAAATGTTTTACTAATATGAATCAATGCAGCACAACGCGATGTTAGAGCGTTGGATATATTGGAACGCTACATAGTGAAATACGTGGTATCGGAGAGATCATAGCCAAAGAGCGCCATGTGTGTATAATCGCTTTCCCATCTTCCGCTAGTACCTACTCCCAGGAGATGAACGGGTAGGCCAGCAGACTGATCTCAAATAAAATCATCCCCATCTATTGGGGATAACAACATACGTGATCACACCACCAGAGACCACAAGTCACATAGGAGGGAAGGTTATGCTATCTTACATTATCAACAATAGTTATTTCACATAATTTTATCGCATGGTCGTTAAAACTGCTAATATGTCAAAAGATTAAGGAATACACGGAAGGCGAATGCTTTCAGAATATAACCTGCCTTCATTTACCATTCTACGATAACATGAAATATGTAGGCAAATGTACCTTTCCTCACCCTTGCTTCTCTGGTTGGAATATTTATCTACAGTTTTGAGTGATATTAAATTAACAGGAAAGCCTTTGAAAACTTCCACTCAAAGAATTTTGTGGAAATGTTCCCCTCTCCGTCCTCCAGGATTGGGAGAAAAAAACCCTGCTTCATCCCTAGCTTAGAGCAACTAGCATCATCCCACTGTCTAATTATGAATTTTCTTCTGTCACTTGTCTAACGTGAATTGAAAAAAAAATGTATATCTCCTGCCCCTTTGAAAAAAATTGGATAGATATGTTTTCAATTTTTATTTTCTTACTTGTTACTGTAAAAAATAATATTTCTCCATGTATCACACCTACAAAAGATCCAAGCAACAGTAACCATGTTCGGAAATAAATATTCAACATTTATTAATCCGACGTTTAAGTCTTAATTATCACTGTAAAAGATATTGGCTAAATGATATCAAACGAAATCAAAACCAAATTCTTGTTATTTGAATTCGCATTAGCATTCGTAACTGCTGAATTTAAAGTCGTGAATATGGATCAATAATTCCGTTTAGAAACTCTGATTTGTTACAAAATCCCGCAATATTTCCACCAACCAGTAAAAACAAGCACAGAGAGCCAACAATGTCCTTACCGTTCGAATTGAAATTACTTAAACACAACATGCATAAAACCATACACAAATAAAATCAGCTTTCTCAAAATAACGTAATAAAATTCCGAATTAGAATTCAAGTTATATACGAGAAAATCCGATAACGCAAGCCTTGGCCTGATTATTCATTGATTTCAGAGGTAGAAATTAATTCTCTAAAGTAAAACAATTAAATTTTGCATTGAAATTTTAGTGGAATATTACATAATATGATAGAGCGATTCTTTCTCAAAATTATTGTTTGCAAAAACCAAAGATGAATAATGTTTGCCTGTTGCAAAAATAATAATCTAAAGTGCTTCAAAATACTCGCATCTGTGTTGCGTAAGAATGTGAAAGCAACCAAACAAAGGGAAGGAAACAACAACGTAAAATGGGAACCTGCGACGGAAACTTCAAGGGTAAAATTGATTAACTACGTTTGAAATGGGTGAACCGCCGGAAACGAATCCGAGTCCTTTATTGCTCTTTGTTTTTGTAACGTTCGTGCATATGCATGAGATTCACACTGCTGATCGGGGGCATCACTGAAGGATATTGATTCCAGGGGGACATCAGATAATTAGTTCCAATACCCTGGACATACGCCTAAGGGTTAAATACAAATTGGTCAAATTACTATCAGTGGCGTTACCTTATTACCCAAATTAGTAGTTCGTATAAAATGAGTTAGAACCGTAAAAACGAATTAAGAAAAGGACATGTCGCGACATGGATTATGGACTCGAGATCGAAGTTGTAGGCTGCAAATAATACTATATATAGCAAATCTTTTGTAGTTTTTAAACATATAACATTAGCAGAGCCTTTATTTAAGTACGAATTGAAAATGCAGGTAGATCTCTATTTCCTGCCTAACTTTACGAGTTTGGATGAAAATAAAAGTAAAACACATGCTCAGAGTAAAATTATTGTTTTGTACTATGTTAGTACCGACATTCTTCTTGTTGCCTGCACATGCTTGTAAATTGTCGGTTTGGTTTGGTTTTATAGGGTTTTAACGCCCTATAAGCAGCTAAGTCAAAGCACTATCTCTGTAATTGGTAATATTTTCACCACATTATATGTAGCAATAAATAATTTTAGATAATTTAAAGACGCAATATCCTGTTTGTTTGAGAAATGAGCGAGGACGTAGCACAGGTTAGCTGTATTGAATGCTGTTCTTTGCTGTCTTTGGCTTGGTGTTACTGTAAGGTAGCACTCAACGGTTGTTACCAGATCCTCACCACCGGAGGAAGGCAAATACACCATCATACCAACGCAGGAACTAACGCATAAATAAAACACAAAAGGTCTTTTAATGACTAAAGCTATTTATAGGACGCGCATCCCAGTACAGCAAAACTAAACCAAATTTAGCACATCTCAAACAGTTTATAAACTTGATTTGAAGATTACGTGACTTGACGCATACATTAAAGAAACGTTCCTCATGATCAGACATTAATCTTGTAGAACTATATTCGACTAAGTGTATGAAGGTATTTTTTAAAAATTACTACTGTATGACCTAAAAGTACAAAACGATGTCACTTCAAAATGTAACAAGTCAGAAAAACTGCACGTTATAACAGGTTTAACGCCCTAACCAACGTAACTACATGTACCTAGTTTCTGGCTCTCGACCTAGTCAATTTCTGATATAATTACTTTCTATGATTATTAGCGGGGTATAAACGTCTACGTTTATGCAAGCATACTACCACACATACATATCTCTGATGAATGTCATATTCTTATTGTATCATGAAGATGATAGCACCTGGAACAAATACTAACATAAAACCAGAGATAGTCAGAACGCCCTGCATATCCTGAATAGTCCAACAGTACATCTAATCCGAGCAAACTAATGTGTACCAAACGACCCATAATGTGACTTGCTTCAGAGTACGCTATGAATTGTTAACTAAACGACAAATCTGCAGGGACATTGACAATTCAATAACAGCTGAGCGGATCCAGTTTAAGACCACCAGAAGTACTCTTAATAATGTACAGTAATTTTGGAATTATGTATAAATCACAAGGAAGCAGGCTTGGATAGACTTCGGAAGTCAGGCTTGATGTACGACTAGGGAGTAATAAGGGAAAGCACACAGTATTAGTACCAGATAAATTGTTTATAGAATGTTCAACACTTTCCCTTGATTACAATTTCCCAGTTCTTGTTTA
>JAULCA010368898.1:0-12185 GCA_032360845.1 Crassadoma gigantea
CAAAAAACTTTTTGTCTTCTTTGGAGTTGTACTATTCTGCTACAGGAACATTATAAGAAATCAGGAGGCCTTGGGGCTCTTTCCATGGACCACAGGATGCTCATTGCTTTGTATATATGTGTATATGGCTAGCGGGTTGAGACTATTTCAATGTACCAGCAAGACGGGTTGAGACTATTTCAATGTACCAGCAAGAAACTAAGTCCCCAAGGGCAGGGCAAGACCCTGGACATTACCTGGTAGCATACTGATGTTCTTTTCTTCATGCCAAGCAAGATTGTATATGGGATATAATCACAACATCAAAAATTTCAAAGTTAGAACCAAGAACTAAGAATTTTTTCCTGCTACTTGGTCTATGAATGACAATAATGGTAAAAGCCTTTTTCATAAATCACATAAAAAATAATTATCACTCTAGATCTTTTACTGCTTTAATAATTGACCTATGTGACTTTCAAAGTAAGTCAATCATTCAAATGAGGATGTTTTATAGCACTCTATGCCTTGTACCTACAGACCAAATATCAGGAGCCTGGGCCTTATATAACTTAACAGGCTTCTAAAATCTTCAAATTCATTGAAGTCAATGTTAATCTTTGATCCGATCCAGCACACAAAGTTGATGACTGATCTAAACACAATAAAGAAAATTGTTTGCATTGTTGGTCTACACATGTATCTAAATAGCTTTAATCTTGACCTTTTGATTTAGACAATCTTGTTCAAGGTTTTAAACATACATGTATTTTACCTCTATGACCTTTTAAGGTCTTTGACATCGGAAATATTGTAGCACTCCATCCCAGGTACCTACTGGTGAAATGTCAGGGTCGGAGTCTTCTGGTGTTTTATAAAGATGTTCAAAGAACAAGGATGACGGAGGTATGACAAATGCTGCACCATACCGTAAGCTCACAAATATTTTGACAACAGCTTCACAGAAACACATAAATATTTTTTTTTGTAAATGCTATAAATAATGAAACATATAAAAGATGAAAGTTTTCCATTAGAAAATAATTTTGCTTTGCATAAATGATGATTCAATCTAAAACACTAATTTCACACTTTTAAGGGTACATGCTACCAGACTGTCACCTCTTTTTCCAAAGAGTTCCAGACTTAGTAACTTTAGAAATATATTTTATGAGTGATTGGACTGATTCATGACATTGGGTATTATATACACATGTATTTAAAAAATGCATGCCCAAAATAGCTCCTGTATTCTCTTTAAGGGGGACAACTCCCACACAAATAATTTGTAAAAGGTGTATGGTAGCATATATCCTTAACTTAAAAGCAATTACACTGATCATGATCTACATGATAACAAATTTTGTACAGTCAATATTTATTCTACAAACATGTGTATAACTCCAATTGGACAGGTGTATCCACACTTTTCCGGGGGTGAAATATTCTTATCTCACCCATGGGTTGAGACGGGGGATTCCCCTATTCATAACAATTGTATGACGTCGCTTAAACAATACAATGACATCATGTCAACAATGCATTTAGTCTGTTTTGTTAACAGTTCATTATGTACATGATACACAATTATGGGTGAACAGGGTCAAAGAAAAAGTATCATTCATCTATTACCTTTTTAACCCTTTGTAACTTCCTTTTCAACCCTTTGTAACTAATAAACTCTACCATGCATTTATCTGGATGAGTCAATTATGGTCTGCAGTGGTAAAAGGGTTAATCTATATAAACAATAAAACACTACCGGACCTTTCACACATGCAACAAGAAACATTTGTATCCTTTTATGGCTGCAAATATCAATATCAATGTCTGCATCCAAAATGATGTAAGTACCTATTTATACAGGATTGATACATGAACTTGGAATTCAGATTTGTTCTATTACAAGACTCCGTAATTTAGGAAGAAAAAGTCTCTAAATAACCTTATATTTTTTTTAAACAAAAGTTAAATTTGTGTACTATTGGGAAGTAAAATGTAAGAAAAACTAAACTAATGGATACCAGATGTAGGTTATTGGTATTTTGGTCCCAGCAGTACACACAGATAAACATACATGTAGTTAATAATGGACCAATGTGCGGGTTTATCTAAATATTCAGCCATTTGTAAATACAGTGAAACCCTACATACTTGAATACCCCATTCCTGTGCTAGTCAAGGGTGTTCATACAATTTGTGATATTCCGAGTTGTCCTTGGTAGAATAATGTAACAAATAATATTCTTCAGCAACTTAAAATAATATTTTATACAATCAATATAAAGATCTAGTAATGCAATGATTTAATTTCCATCCATTACTGTCAGCAAGCCTGGCTGTTTCTCCCCCGAGCATACAGGCACATAGGTAAGTTCTTCTTGATTAAAAGGGCAAAGTTCTTCTCCACCTCCTCCTTACAATCAAGTACTTCACTTCCAACCTACAAGGTAAAAAAAACATCAGTAGATATCATTGTGGGGGCTGACAGCTCAACACAACAAGGTACCATAAACACTGAAAACCTCACCATACCTAATTTGAGACACTTAACCCTTTCACCACTGTAAACCATAATGGACTCATCCATATCAATGCATGGTAGAGTCTACAGAAGTTACATAGGGATGAAAGAGTTAACAACAAAACATGTGCCTTAAAGACACAGATACACCACTCCCGCTTTTTGTCGGAACCAACTAAAGACATCTTTACAGGGTATCTGCTAGGATATTGAGTCTGCCAGGAAGGTGCTTGACCTGAATGATGTAAGGTGCAATTCCTAGCAAAGAAGCAAAATCAAGACTTCCCGGTATATTCCGATAAAGATGTTTTGACAGTGTTAAATTTGTGACGTCGCATATTGAGGCGATAGGTGCTGGGGCAAAAGTGTGTTTTCACAAACAAGAGGCCCAAGCACCTTAACCGTCATCTGACTATAAAGACCTATATATAACAAGAATTAGGCGTAATTATGTCTCGCCTATCACGCTTTGTGAAAAAACTCCCAATTTTACCAAAATTTCTGTATTTTCCCCAAAAAACTACCAAGTATACTTGATAGTATGTCAGCACCCTGTATGTGTTATAGACATGTGTAAATAGTGATGCATTGCAAAATCTCTAATTCTGAAAATTCACCTAAATATGACATTTTGATCCCCAAAATATCAATTTTCCCGAGAAGCGAGAAGAAAACATGTAATTCTTATATATTACAGAATTTGTTTCACTTTAACTATAAACAAAATTTAAAGTCCACTACATAAACATTAACATATTTGACCCCTGTGACCTTGAAAGTAGGTCAAGGTAATTCATTTGAACAAACTTTGTAAGCCTTCCTCCCAGGTACCAACTGGTCAAATATCAGACCCCTGGGCCTTTCGGTTATTGAGAAAAAGTCATTAGAAGATTTTAGCGTATTTGACCCCTGTGACCTTGAAAGTAGGTCAAGGTCATTCATTTGAACAAACTTGGTAGGTCTTCCTCCCAGGTACCTACTTGTCCAATATCAGAGCCCTGGGCCTTTTGGTTATTGAGAAGAAGTTGTTTGAAGGAAAAGTTACGCACGGCGAACGCACACAACGACGGACAAAGCACGATGACTATAGGTCATTCGGACCCTTCGGGTCAGATCACCTAAATATGTCAATATCTCATAGAAATGAAGGCCATCACAATATTCGTAGAAATGAAGGCCATCACAATATTCGCTATTTATTTTTAATCTTTTCTTGTATAACATAAAGTATTTTCTAAGTCTAATATAGCAAATCATTTAGGGTACATTTCAAGGTTGGCAGTATTTATTTTTAATAAAATCCTTAGGTACATGTGTAGCAAAATAGTTAGTGCCATGGTCTTTGCCTAATTTCCCCCTCATGCTCACAACACAAGCTTGTTATCTCTCACTTTTATTTACATTTTGTAAGTATGTTTCTTTGACATTTAGTCAGTATCAAGAGTATTTTTGGTGCCCGTGAAAATGATGCTTTATAATGTAAAATTATTATGTGGCTATTTACCTTGTTGTAAGCCTCAGCATTTATGAAGATCTGTTTGACGTCCTCAATGACTTCCTCCACTGAACCGTACACCATACACTTGAGTTTGTCCTTGACAAGCTGAAGGTCCATTGGGTGCTTTACAATGCGATGGTAATCAGGCACCTGTTAACAAGCACATTTTACCAATAAGGCTATATAAACATACATTTTCTCCTAGTGTTACCAATTTATGTGCCCTTCCCTCTGTTTAATGCCAATGTAAGACAAGCCGAGTTAAAAGTCTGAAATATTATTATATATAAGTAGTCTAGGTAAGACTTCTCTGAGATTAAAACGAAAGGCCCAGGGGCATAAAAAGCTCACCTTGTATTTAATTTTCAGTTAAAATCTGCTGAGTATCACACCAGGTTGTCAAAGGAGTACAAGAAATACAAGCTGCACAGACTTAAATCATTTGGGTGGGTAAGAAAGGACACGAGTGTATTTTTTATGTCAAGCCATTTTGTATACGGTTATTGGGCAGGTCTAGGTTTTCAGGCAGGTGAGCTAACCAGGTATATGCATTTTTAATTGATTACTGGCAGATTTCACGATTAGAGAAAGTGTAAATTTTTACAAAGTCCTATCAAAATTCTGTCATATCTAACTAACTTTTTGGGGTGAAGCGCCAACCAAACAGATAGCAGTATGCTTATAAAAAATGAGCAGGTTTTGCTCACCTTTAAGCGAAGCCTTTTTCATTGTATGATATAAATATTCAACACGTTTCATCAAAATCCAGCGTTATATGACAAAGTTATTGTGCAGAAACCATCAACCAACTTAAGCACAATACACTAATCAATTATGTGCTGATTTTGCTCAACTTAGAACTAAGCCTCATATAATGAACATGCATATAAAGTTTCATCAAAATAGAGATATATTTAAACAAGTTATCTTGCGGAAACTATAATTTGGGAATTGACCCATCAGAGCACAATTAATTAATTATGCATAGATTTGTCTAAACTTTGAACTTAGCCTCAATTTTCATGAAACATGAATGGGTATTAAGTTTTATCAAAACTGTGGGATATTTAGGAATGTTAACATGCAAAAATTAAAGTGGATTGACTGATGCTCCCCATATCATAAGATGTCCTGTTGAAATTTTTGACGGGCTAATACTTGAGCATGCATACCCAGACAAAGTGAATACTATATACTTCGTACTTACGTCCTTTTTGCTGACGGGAAGCAAGAATGGCCAGGAGGATTCCATCTTCATCACATCACCTACGATCTGCTCACATATCTGTAACATAAACAGTGGTATAATCATATCACTATCAACAGAACATAGTTACATTCTCACTGTGAATAGCGTGGAACATGAAATATTAAGCAGGCCCAGAGGGCCTGTATCGTTTTTCAGGATTTTTGACAATCATGGGAAAATGTTCTAAATAAAAGAAATTTTACAAATTTTTCCTTTTTCCTTATACAATAAATATTTATGTATTGTGCACACTCGTGTAGAGTGTGCACGTACCTTTTAGGTAAAATGATAATTAAAACTAGAAAATGACTGCAAGACATAAATGCCCCTGCTGGAGAGGACGGAACAGGACGGATATGGGCCACACTATATGCCCCCCACTTACAGAGAGTTCTGATGGTGCCCGTCTAGATGTGTATGTTCTGCTGTCATTGAAACTTGAGTTACTGCCAGTTGATGAGCGTGATTTATCCTTTTTGTTGGTCGAGCCTGGTTTCCTCCCTGGCCCAGACTTTGAAGACTTCTGTTGTACTCTGCGACCACTTTTCTTTGTTGGTTCTTCTTCTTCTTCCTCGTCCGCCTCCTCACTTTCAACTTCTTCCTCTTCCTCACTCTCATCAGATGATTCCACATATTTTTTCCTTTTTGGAGCAGCTGGACAAAAGGAAAGTATATATGTATATTATTTTCTCTCTTAAATCTCAATCCGAACGATTATCACTTTCATTTCATCATGATTACTTGATATGATAATCTTATACTTATCATGATAAGTAGGCTCTACCATGCACTGATTTGGACGAGTCCATAATTATCTGCAGTGGTGAAAGGGATAATATAAAGCAATATAACTTATTTAACCTAGTAATGGGGACCTAATAAAGGTGCTCTCACACTTTTTCTGGAAAAAAAATAATAATAATAAAAAAAAACAACACATTAGGTTGTCTTGAATATTTTTCTGCGCTTGACATTTTCAGGTTGTTTCCCTCTTATTCATGAACTCTAAATTTGAGTTCCATTAAGAAAGTTATTTAACTCAATTCACCCTTGAAATTTCATATTGAACTATTTCAACCTTTTAATTGGAAGAGTTCAAATGTGTCATCAGGGGTGAATGAGTTAAATGATTATCCCCTGTTTTCTCTTTTTGGGTGGAGGGCAGCACTCTTCAATGAAACATCACATTTCTCTCAAATATAAGAAAATATACTACATGTATTAATTTGTGATGTGTGCTATTTCTGGTTACGTTACATAAGTTATTTCCATTTTTACCTCTTCCAGATTTCTTGGCAACTTTTCGTTTTGTCCTTGACCTTGAATTTCTTTTCACCCCAGTTTTACATTCTGTGCAAACCCATCTCCCCCTGGAAAAAAATAGCAGTAATGGATTTAATTTATAACATGCCAGATTTCACGGTGTGAGACATAAACAAGAGACTCAGAGGGCCTGTATTGCTTACTTGGATATTAAAGCAATCATGGTAAAATATCATACTGCAAATACAATGTATTTCCAAATATTGACTGTCTCTCCCTAAAACACCGTTACATTATGGTCACATCCTTCTATCCCTATTGAGGTTTGGGCATGGTTTATACAACATTGAATCCTATTGCTCCAAGGATATTCTATATCAAATTTGATTAAGATCCTTTTTGTAGTAAACAAAAATTATTTAAAAATTAATTAATGGCTATTTAACTCATTGGGCCACACCCTTCCACCTGAAGGAAATAAAGCCCCTTAAAAAAACTTATCCTAAATGGAGATAAAAACAAGAAAATGACAGGATGGGACAGACATCTGCAACACTATATGCCCCCTCATGTTATGGTAAAAAAAATGATATGATACTTAGGAAGTACACAAACACATGATGACAGGGGATACCTGTTATTTTCTTAAGTTTTGTTGAAATTGGCTTAATAGTTTAAGAAGCGTTGTTTGGAAAATGTTTTTCAACAAAGGGTCATAACTCTTTAAAAATAGGTTGGAGTGAAAAAATAAAACATAGATGCACAATGTCTGGGCTTTATTTTCATATCTGTAAACTTTCATGGAAATTGGCCCAGGCGGACAAAGTTTTTTTTAACAAAGGGCCATAACTCCTTTGAAATGGGTTGGGATTAAAAAATTCTACTTGGATGCACAACATCATGGGGTTGTTAACATATCTTTAAACTACTGTTTAAATTGGCCAAGTAGTTTAGGAGTAGTTGTAAGAACAAGGATTTTTCAACATAGGGCCACAACTCATAAGAAATATGGTCTGATTCATCAAATTTATAAAATGTAGCTATTTTCTTTTTGTATTTGTCAAGCCATTTCCCTCTTGCCAACAAGCTGTACACAGCTGATGTCATAGTTTTTTGTAAACTGCTTCTCCAAGTCTGACATGATATATGTAGACAGTATTGATGTGTACCTTGGAGGATGTCGTAGCGGCGGGTCGTGGCACTCCAGGTGGTAGGCAGTCGGACACTCAGCACAGAAAATCAGACCTTCGTCACCACCACACTCGGCACAATTCTCCTCGTGTTCTATCTCCCCTGACAAGGAGTCGTTGGAGTCACTCGTGTACTCGTCACTTCTATCCTTCCTTCTCTATTGTAATAAGAACATAAACTTGATGTAACCTAAGGCACCGTGAGGCTCACATGTACAAATAATCAAAATTAAATATTTATTTCACAACAAATATGAAACAACTTTTTACAACTTATAGTAATCACTTTTGTTAGCCTGGATGTCAGCACGTTGAGGGTCTTAATGTGGGAGGAAACCTGAGTACCCTGAGAAAAACCCATATGGTCAGGCAGGTGCACTATCCTCTGCAGCACCCGCTCAAATAATCAGAGACAATATTTAAGTAATTTAAACATGAATTCCCACACAGTGAAATTATAAACTACAAGTACATTTTCCTTAATGCATATTTTCTGTCTGGAGCCAAAAAATTGTAGTTTCTGACGATTTTCATTGTATCATTTGCCTACATCTTGATTCTGGTAGTGTAGAACTGTTCACTTACATCATCATAATCAACGTTGTACACTCGGGACTTCCTTCTCTGGTTCTGTGGCTAGAATTTTGGAAAAAAGAACACATATTTTGTATACAGCTTTATTTGATAAATTTTGCAATAACACTTCTAATAAGTTAAGAATAATAAAATGCCTTACATGTAAAGTGGAACCCACTTATTATGATATGTCGGTTATTATGATGTTTTCCCCATGTACTGATTTTTTCCTTCTTTAACTAAGCAAAAAAATATTGTTTATTATGATATGGTCAAAGGTGGGATCCCGCTTATTATATTTTTTTCTGCCGTGAATGGATTTCATTAGGTAAAAACTCAGGTAAGTTGATCGTGTGAAACACCTTGACAATTACGTAATAAGTCCGGCTAACTGTACATCGCCCGAGGTGTCACCTGGTTATTCCAGGTAAATTTTTCACAACTCGCTTCATCCTAGTCAGCGGAAAATAGATCAACCACCGCTTGCTGGTCATACATGTTAGTCTTAACAAAACATGTTGTGAAGTTAATTGCTATCTAATTGAAATAATTATGCCTACTGCTTGTCTAACACAATTAAAGTGACAAAATCAGCACATACCGCCCTGAGAGCATGGTGCCGGAAATTGATCCCTAGTAAACATTATTGTCGTAAACAATTGACGACGGCTGCTTTATTTACAAGTTAAACCAATTTTGTTAAAAAGAATATTGGATTATTGTTAAAAAAAGGAACAATTTGTGTGTTTTTTATTGTTTCTTTGCAAGTTGATCTCACCGCACGACTTGCGAGGCATGTGATTGTCACGTGATCGTAATTGACATAGCGCAGCAACATGTTTTACACTTGTGGGACAAAAATGTAACGCAACTTCTTGTTGCAAAATGGGTAAATTATGACTATTTAATATCACATTTCAATATTAGCTTTAAGTGTCGGATGTAGTATAAAGATAGTTTTAAGAAATACGCTAATAAGTTATTTGAAAGTGAAAGTAGAATTTACATACTGATCATTTCGACGACAGAATGAAATCTTCTCAAATTTTTGTAACACACTGATATAAAGAACAATCAACAAACTATTTCAATTATTACTTATCAGTTTGTATTTATGTTTTTCCCTGTTTCCACATCAATCTATGTCCAATTAATATAAGGCATCTCACTTCCGGTTCAGACAACATAAAAACAATCGAAAACGGCTTGATCAGTTATTATGATATATCGGTTATTATGATATTCTTCTCTGGCAAATAGGATATCATAATAAGCAGGTTCCACGGTATTGTAGCTGAGTTAGATAGGGTAATCTGAGTCAAGGGCTAAGATTCTGTAACATTGTCTCAACCAATAACCCTACATCTCTCACCTGCTATCAATCCCACACTTTTAAGTTTAAAAGTGGGTCAAGGTCATTTTGTTTGCAAAAATTGTTGGGCCCTATCACTGGAAGCTACTAGTTTAACATCATGAATCTAGGCTTTTTCATTCTTCAGACAAAGTTATTTAAAGAAAATGATGACAGACACGACGGATGCTGCCCAATGGCATAAGCTCACCATGAGCTAAGAATCGATGAGTCTCCCAGGGGTATCTCTATGAGAGCCAGTCTCAGACACCTACCATACAAGAGGCACAGAGCCAGTCTCCCCGGGGTATCTCTATGAGGGCAGGTCTCAGACACCTACCATACAAGCCCTATGAGAGCTGTCTCAGACACCTACCATACAAGCCCTATGAGAGCTGTCTCAGACACCTACCATACAAGAGGCACAGAGCCAGTCTCCCCAAGGTATCTCTATGAGGGTAGGTCTCAGACACCTACCATGCAAGCCGTATGAGGGCCGGTCTCAGACACCTACCATACAAGAGGCACAGAGCCAGTCTCCCCGGGGTATCTCTATAAGGGTAGGTCTCAGACACCTACCATGCAAGCCCTATGAGAGCTGTCTCAGGCACCTACCATACAAGAGGCACAGAGTCAGTCTCCCTGAGGTATCTCTATGAGGGCAGGTCTCAGACACCTACCATACAAGAGGCTCAGAGCCAGTCTCCCCGGGGTATCTCTATGAGGGCAGGTCTCAGACACCTACCATACAAGACGCACAGAGCCAGTCTCCCCGGGGTATCTCTATGAGGGCAAGTCTCAGACACCTACCATACAAGTCCTATGAGGGCAGGTCTCGGACACCTACCATACAAGCCCTATGAGCGCCGGTCTCAGACACCTACCATACAAGAGGCACAGAACCAGTCTCCCCGGGGTATCTCTATGAGGGCCGGTCTCAGACAATACATGTGGAAAGGTTGATTACACTCATCACACAACAGCAGCTTCTGTTCCTCTCCTTTTTTACGACATATTTTACATTTCTGTGGAGACAAATAACAGTTATCAAAATCACAGACAAAATCGTCTAATCTTAATGCAAGGTTCTATCACACAAACGCTTTATTTTTAACGATTTAGATGGGAAATAATTTTTGAATATTTCTTTCAGTAGCTTTTTTAAAAGCAAAGGACATTACTGAATAATCTCTACCAAAATGTTTTCATAATCTGAAATTTGGCCACACTCTTGTGAGCAATTATCTTCATTAACATTTTTAAACTTAGACTTCACTTTTGAATAAAGCAAATTTGTTTGGAATCTACATATCATTCCGAGAGGTATGATAACAATTCCAGAAAAGTGAAAAGTATAAAGAGAGAGAAATCACTCACCGCATTCTCTGCGGACTTTTCCCATTTAATACTGTTGTCGAGAATGGCCATGAGAACATGAAGTCGAGTAAGTGTTGATGCGTTCTCCACCGCCTCCCGCCACTCCACTATCCCGGCTATCTCCTTCTCCTCTTCCTCATCCTCTACAACATACCATGAACACGTTCAGTATCTTACGTTCTTTAGAATAGATGCAAACAATCATTTAAACATAAACCAGTGAAATGTTAATAAAAGCCCTGACCAAAAAATACAGAAATACACAGTTAATGAATGGTTTAAACACAAAGCAGTAGTGTTAAATTCCACTTGCCCGACGCCTGGGACAATCAGTTTTCAGATCCGGGCAAGTGCAATTCCTGACTTACTTGCCCTGGGCAAGTACGTTTTCTAGCTTGCATATTTGTTATTTAAAAATAAGTTCTGCACCATTTTCACGAAATTCTCGTACCTTGTTTCATTGATCTTACGACTGCAAGAAGATTTGAAAAGCAACGAGAACTGTTGGTCATTCGGTGGCCAACATCACTCATGCATGTTAACACTCTGTATATTACAATAGACGGTGCAAGGTGAATTACTCTAGTGCTGTTAATGTGAATTGTAAAACGGCCATTGTTGTCATCGTTAATATTTTTTTCTCACTGGTGATCATGCCACGATCATTAAAACTTTCATCTTCAGACATGAACTATTTCCCAACACATGCACATTCTATTAAGCTCTTTTATTTCTCCTTAAACATAATGTAAACTGAATAAACTCATTATAAATATAAATCACATGCAATGATAGAAAACAGGTGAAAAAGTCGGACAAGGGGATTTTCGTGTCTACTTGTCCCGGGCAAGTTATTTGAAATTATTTTTTTTTACACCCCTGCAAAGTGTTTATCCTTATTTGCCATATCATCCATGACTTGAAAAAGGTATAGAAGCTGGGTGCACATATTCTAGAAACCTGTATATATTCAGTTTTAGAAACCTGTATATATTCAGTTTTAGAAACCTGTTACCTGGTATGTTAAGTTTTAGAAACTTGTATATGTTAGAAACTTGTATATGTTAGAAACTGTTATATGTTAGAAACTTGTATATGTAGGAAACTGTTATATGTTAGAAACCTGTATATGTTAGAAACTTGTATATGTTAGAAACCTGTATATGTTAGAAACTTGT
>JAULCA010369009.1:0-12184 GCA_032360845.1 Crassadoma gigantea
TGTTTTATTTTACAGATGTATTTACTTTTCTATTTTGGTGCCAAACAGACACACAAGTTTTTAACCCACATCATGAAAAAATTAGTATTACCTTCATTATGATAAAAAGACAATACCAGATATCAAGTTTTTATCAGGTGATGCTTAAGAAAAAAACTGACAAATTATATCAGGTATTGACGTGATATTCTATTTATCATGTCGTATTAAATTTTTTATTTAATTTAAATGTAAATCCATAATTTCACCCATTATTTCAGAACTACATACCAACATTTTTAAAAAAACTGTTGTGTTCCAATTTGCCATTTATTCATCCAATACACATGCTATTGCAAGAGCGGCCTAAGTTTTTTACAACTGTGTTATCCACAGGCACTCTTTATTTAATATTTATGGTCTTGGTACTTATGGTGGCTGTAAGTTTGTGAGACGGACACAGATTTTCCAAATTTTGCTGGCCTGACGTGACAGTGTTATTGGCATAACACCTTGTAAAATGCGAACGTTATTCACCCTCTCAATGGCCATTTCAACATGTATTCGCTGATAGGCAATGCGGCGTGTGTCTTCAACTTCTCGTTGAAAGAACTTATGATTTTTAAGTGGCGGAATTATTAACTGAGCTCCCTTTTCTGATGTCAAGTCACTCATTAAAAATCCTTTGTCAGCCATAATTTGATCACCAGGTTCCAAAAGGTCTAAAATTCCACATGTTTTGGTTAATTGTTTGTCGCTTATGCTTCCTGTCCATAAATCAGAAGCAAAAGTAATAACACCATTTGGGCTTATTCCAATCAGTGATTTGTAGGTCATTTGTGACTTGTAATGTGAATACATAAGAGAGCAATTCTGTAATGATTGTGGAGTTTGATTATAAATTTCTGTGCAGTCTATTATCGCTCTACAATGAGGATACGTCTTAAATTCAATAGGAAGGTTTCCTCTTATTATCTCCTTTGGTGGCCAAGGGGTCAGAAAGGAAAGTTTCACGCTCAAGTATGAAATCCATCGACTCACAATTTCACTACACGTTGATTTCGAAATGTGAAAACGTTGTGCCAAGTCCTGAAGTAGAAGCCCAAGGTGAAGTCTCATTAGCACGAGAAAGAATTCATCAATGCATCTTATTGCACGTAGTCTACCTTGTAAGCCATCTCCAGTGTTCATTACTTCCATTTCATCAAACAAACTGTAAAATGTTCCCGCGTTTTGGATGCCAGTAAAGAACATGACATCAACTTTGCTATTTTCAATGTCCTCAAATGTAATGTCTGGTTTAATTCTTACAGATTTAGTCAGAGAATCATTTATGGTTTCTGTTTGTGCCTGTGCAGTTGAATTTTCAACTGTAGTTTGTGTTGAAACTGAAGCGAATGTACGAGTGCTTGTGCTGATCGTCTGTACTTCTTTGTTTACTATTTTGGATACTTCTTAATCTGAAATATACAAAATACATTTTTACCATATATCCATGAATACCTGTATTTTGAAATATCTGTTATTCCACAACTCCATGTATTTCCATTTAGATGATAAACACCACTAGTAACTGTTTGAACACTTATAAATTAATCAGTTTCCAAGGTTTATAGTATGTTTTTTTTCTATATTTAGTCCAACCTTTGGATATGTACATGTGTTTCTGTAGATTCAGAACACTTATGTATCTGCCATGTTTTTGCATAGAATCTGCCCCCTCATGAGCATATAATTCACATGGTTATTCAGCCACAACTCCAGCAGTCATGTAATTCTAATACTTTAAAACCCTTCAAAATATTCTTATTCTGATTTGATCTAGAAATAAAGTGATACAAGTATCATGGATTTATTGGGGAAAATACAATGGTTTTACCCCACCCATCACTTAATTAGTATATACACTTGTACATTCCTGTCACAAATAAAGTAAAACACAATTTATTTTACACCCAAAAAAAACATACCTTTGCAGCTTTGAAGATCTTTTCTTTGCTGTTGATGATGAAGACTGAAGGAACACAATTTTCCTTTGTATATATGCCACCAATGAAATGGGCTGAACACAACCGGTCTGTTTTCAAATTTGAACTGAACTTTGCACTAACAGTTTTCATGCACCTTATCCAGATTTTCCATAGATTGTTATCAGCAGGAAATCTATGAAGTGAAATAGATAGTCCACTTACGATATTTCCACTGAAATTGCTGCAAATGCAACATTAATGTCTTTTCTTTACCGTAGATTTCACTATTTTCGTATCCATTTTTTGCTCACCGCAAGTAGATTATGCCAAACCTCCACACTAAAGAGCTACTACGGGAGATAAATTATCAAGGGAGATAACAACACTTTTCGGACAGGACTATAAATGCGTCGTCAGTGTAATTATTAATAACATAGTGTCACTCATTAGATTATTGTTCCCTAAAACATAATCATCAGCTGACCGTTTGATTAATCACTATTTATAGTTATGCATTCGCTACCAGGTAATAAAACGTGAATACATTTCATAACCTAAATGTTCGTCCTTAATTGATGCTGTGGTGATTAAACAAGTGATATTGTGATAAGGAAGTTGTGGGGCGGGGGGGTTCACACATTCCCCATCAACCACCAACATGGCAAATGCACAAATTCAAGTGACGTTTCTTCGCATAAAGTTTGGAACAACTGAGGTGAGCGTGTATATTGGAGATGTACCATCCCCAACTGCCCAGCTACCCTAATTACCCGAAACAACATCTCTACTGGAAACGGCCGCCATCCCCACAACCACCGACAGGACCATGCTAAGATCGTCGCCCAAGAGATTATGGAGACCATTCGTACCCGCTGTGTGAAGGAAGTGAAACCGTAACAAAGCTTCGATCTTTTACATTTAAAAGGACATTGTGATAAATGTGCTTGTTATGGAATTTGTATTTGGTGCTTTGCTAGGATTTCTTAAAATTATGGACTTTTCATTAGCTGTGCATTTTATGGAATTTCCGATATTTAGTGAGTTAGTGCAATTATATTAGTTTTGTATCATGTATCTTTGTGCATGTGTGCATTTTATAAATATGATTGATTTGATCAACCAGTGCTAAGTATTTCATGTGTTCATGTAATTAATTTTGTTTTATTTCTTTTCATTCCTTTTTTGCATTTGTTTTTGCATATACATGATCTCTGTCTTTACACATTATATTTGTCATAAATTGCTTGCTAAATTTAGTTCTATTTTATGAAATATGTATATAACATATATGTAAATGTATAGTAAAATGTATAAAATTGATATAATATGAAATTAATTAAAGCAGATTTTCAGTTAATGTATTTTGATGTGTTTTTATTAAGTATTAACTAGAATCTTGTATATATTTATTCATAATTCCAGTAACTATTACGAAAATCAGGAAATATATTTGTTAAATATTCCTATAACTAACACAGTATTTCTTATTGGTGAACAGGTATATACAGGTAAATAATCTACCTGTACTATACCACAACAGACTATAATGACACCTCTATTGTTTTTCAGTGTTTATATAATTCCTTTGATCATAAAAAAGTGGGAGAAAGGAGAACAAACCCTCGTGTTCTGGATAACCAAATTACTCCTAGAGAAGCGGACGGAAAACTAGTCTAACCGCCAAAAAGGGACGAATACAAACACGGTACTAGTGCCGCAATACATCTATAGTTACTACCAAAAAGATATAAGTTGTGTTATATCACGGAATCAGACATGAAGGACAAATTTGTAAAAAAATATATTATAAGACATACGCACTAAACATCATTTGCTTTTTGATAAGTGTTGGCTCAAATTGTGGTTTTTAAGTGAATCCATATAGCTTTGAAAATGAAGCGTTTGTATTCTTAGAACGACTGTTGATCGGTGAGCTTTTAATGATGTCAATTATCCGTCTCCGGATCAGTTTAAAAAAATATAAATCGCGCTTATTCTAATACTTTAAATGTTGGGAATGATTCAATTTTCTACAACAATTTTTACATTGGCGCCGACGTAGGGACCCGGGAGATTCGACAAAAATACTCAGCGCGATGCTTGAAAAGAAATGGCCGTGACCCCTGGAAAACTCGGAGCGAGTTATTTGCTGTGTGTCCCCCTGTGAAAAAAGTAGCCGCTTCCTACCGTTTCGTAGATTAGCTACCGTTTCTAGAATATTCAATAATTAAGAACACAATTTTGATCACTTGCATGTCTGATTTTAAGTTATAAAATAGGGGAGGGGATTATCTTGTAATAATGAAAGGATTGATTGATTGATTGATTTGATTGATTTAACGTCCGCTTCACTACCGAGTAGTTTATTTTAGAGTAGATAAAGTATGCAATGAAGGAATAGAAAAAGATGACTAAGGAAAGATCGAGGGGCCTCACTTAACGCTCCTGAACAGAGACGTTTATACTACACTCTGGCTTTATATGAATTACTCAAGCCACACCAGAGTGACTATTCTGTCGAATTATTTATAAAGATGTTGAAAAATAAATATTTTAATTGTTGAACGGAGTAGGCATTTAATGCCTGAGAACGGGACACTTTTTCATCTTTTTCAATACACATTATAAAGAAATATATTTGCTTATTTTACACAAATAGACTTGCATGTTCCTTACCTTATATGAAATGAAAAGAAAAGCCTTAGTGGGGGAAGGGCCATTTTTATTTTAGCATCCCGATTTTAGTCGACATCTATAGCAATTTCAATTTGAAAAAAATTAAACTTACGTAATCAATCGTTATACTGACAGTCTGATTGACACTAAACATAAATTGGTTGTTCAAGTATACACGTGGGTATACAATAAAACTATACTGCGAAGTCTTTTTTTCAAGTGATCTACGTTCGCGGTTATGAGAAAAAGCCACTTGAATAAAGATTTATAAGTATACATGTATATAAATATAGGAGGAAAACATGCGATTGATCAGCAGATTTCAGAACGTTACAGTATATTATATAACAAATGTTTGACTCTAAAAAGTCACAAAATCCTTTTTTGTTTTAAATCAGGTTATATATGGAATTTTCATTGTGTAGCGGTTGTGCTATATACGTAGCTTATATACGTTCATGTTGTATCAGAATCGTCCTCCGATGTAATTATTTACGTAAAAAGTGATTTGTCTTCGTCCTGTCTTCAAACTAAATTGGTAGATACTTGTATTAAGTATGTAGGTCAATGCCAAGAATCACACAGTCAGTTCAGTTCAGTTCAATTCAGTTCTTTATTACCTTGACTCATTAGTTCAAAATAAACATATATACGGACGTGTCAGTTGAAACAATTCAGAAAATATGGGTGTAACTCCTGAACCCTAGCTACCTTTATGAATGTATTATTGGCGTCTCTGCTGAGTCCGACTTTATTTCATAAACGAACAATTCTGGTCCGTCCGGTTTAATTATTTGGATTGCAGCAAACGATACACAAAATTATATTTTTTTTCTAAAACAAATATCTTTTTTTCAAAAAAAAAGGAACAGGTTCTCAAATTTTCATTCATCGCTAGCGTGAAATTCAAACTCGAAATAGAAAATAATTCCGTCGAACTAAATCTAGTTGGTGGTATTTCAATTCAGCATGGCATCACGGCATTAGGTTTGCGTTTATTTTAAAACACAATTTCCATAAAAAGGAACTGGATTTGTTTTGGATTTACGCTAAATTTGAACGTTTATTCTGAAAATAATGTGCAACAAGTAACGTTTTTGGATCTGCGCCTAAAGATATATTTTTGGTAAAAAACAAATGGTATTTAAAAATACTAGGTACTCAATAAATGTCATATCAACACCACCATTACTACAAAATAAAACATTATTAAACTTTAGAAGTTTTATAAAATAAGAAAAAAAATTGTATATGATACACATACATTTTTACCATATTAAACATCTTCAGTTTTAGATACAGGTTACTAGTATATGGTAAAAACGCGTGTACAATACAGTTACACACTGTTGAAATTAACTTTTAATATTTTCAACAACATTTTTCCTTCCAACACCGGGACAAAAAGAAACGCATCGATACATTATCACCATACTACATGTATCTGTGTTATTTCGATGATCGGTTATAAATGCCCTTTGGCCATGACAGTCACAGGTAACACCTCTGAGGTAATTAGTTCACCTGTGAAATCATAGGTAGTTATCGTAAATTCTCTTTGGCTATAGAATTAAATGGTAAGAAATACAGGTAATTAAAATAGATTTTAAATCACAGGTAAGATATTTAGGCGTGTAAACTGTGTGTTGCTATCTCTCAGCTAAAAGTTGCAGAAACAGAATTACATTTCCGTGATTGAGACTTGAACGTATAACTTTTCTCGTAGAGAATGGATGTCTTTATCTGGCGATTGGTGATTTTACTCATACAACATAATTATTATATTGGTTGCTGTCATTACTTACACTTTTTTGCAGATAATATATAAATATGTAAAAATATGTAAAAAAAAAAAATCAAAATATGTACATATTGATAGGGTGACACATGTCTATCATCTGAGTATTGAGAGGGACGACTTCTCGGTCACTACACGTATTATTGCATCAAATGACCGTAAAATATGAAATAATAATAAAAAAAACACGTGGCTAAACCCCTACTGTAATTCAGCATAATGAGCATAGACCACAGTCTGTGCTCAAGTGATTGATTGATTGGTTTTACGTCCGCTTCACTACCGAATAGTTCGGTTATAATATCAAATATCAAACAAATTTTCTAGTGGCGAAGTTCTGTTGGGATATAAGAGGGATCCCTGGAACTGGCACCTCTTGTTATTTCCAACTCACATGTATCACATCATACGATATTAGTCTAGTTGAGTAATAAAATCAATTTGAAATTTACCTTCATATATTATTTTTGATTTAATAGGAAGATATACATGTATGACGAAATTATATCTAGAAACCGATACGTTCATTACAGGCATGGTACTTACGTTAACATTAGAATTAAATGGTACGAACATCTATCTAAATTATGGCATATATAAGTACGTCGATATTTTCGCATTGAGTGATATGCATACACAAACCGTATAGAACATCGTGATATACGAATGTTTGGTGTAGTTTAAATAATACTTTGCATATTCTACCAAGTACCAAATTTATTGACTCGAGCACGTGTGTGCCTTACACACATCTTACTTGAGTGACTGTGTAACTTTATCTACATGTATACAATTCTTAGAATATAAACGTTATCAGGATATGGTGCAGTTAAACATGACTTTGATTTTTTTTCTGAATCAATTACTATTTTAAGCACTTTCCTAATTAGTGATAATGTCTAACAGAAGTGTATTTATGTAAAAAGACTGAAGACTTGAGCCAGATTACATTAGTAGTCAACATTTTTTATTCTTTATCTTATGTTGATCTTAATCCTTCAAAACGTCTAAGATTACGTATACTCTCTGCACATCAGGATTGGTCAAACCATAGAAACATATTGGTGCATAAAGGTTGATGGTTCAATTCTTTAAAGATATGGGTCTCTTTTTCACATGACGAAATGAATGCAAATAGTTATGTTTTCTACAGCTGCTCGGGTAGGATTTCTTTTGTAGAAAAATGACCCCCATGTAGGCCGTTCTATGTGTTTTACGTGTTGATGTTCATTTTTTCTTGATTTGCATTGGAATGTGATGTGTTTGTTGCCCATTTTGCAATGGTATTAGATAAAACCCTCTTAAACTGTAATACCTGTGCCCTGTGACGTCGGATAACTGAATCAAACGATACAAACTTTCTAACTAACATGTACACACGTCTCTACCTATAGTTGCCAGGCCAATTACATTGATGCTGACCTTGGATGGGATATCAATAAATGTTTACGATGTCACACCGTTTAAAGGCTTGTGGGGAAGGGCTCACTCATATAACAAGCAATGATTTCTAGTGTGTTTTTTATGTTATTTTCGCGATCGCATTATATATTTTGATGGAAGTTGATATCAACCCTTTGTCAGGACCATGATTCGATCATTCCTAGTTTCAGTTAAATCGCCCAAGTAGAACTTGACTTTCAGTTTGAAGTAGCTTTTCAAAATGGCTGCCGTGGCAACCATATTGGATTTCTGATGGACCCTAAAAATAAAAACACTTAGTCAGGAAGTTGTCAGTAACATTCCCATAAAGTATTAATGAAAACCCTTTGACAGTATTTCAGTTTAAGTTGAAAAGGTAAAATGTTAACGGACGACGGACGACGACGCACAAAGACGGATAGCAATAGGTCACTTGAGCTCATGCTCAGGTGACCTTAAAACCTAGGGGTTCACTGAACATGGAGAAACAAGTGCACGCTATTGCAAAATCCTGTTACTTCCAGATCAGGAACATCGGCTGTATTCGGCAGGCTAAAACTGCAGGTGCATGCAAGGTTTTGGTGCATTCACTTGTTACCTCTGGGTTAGATAAGGGTAACGCCCTACTCTGTGGTATATCAGACAAATTAACTTATCGTCTACAGAGGGTCAAGAACACTACAGCACGACTGGTTACTTGTACTCGAAAGAGAGAACATATCCCACCTGTGTTTTATTCGTTGCTCTGGTTATCCGTACAGTACAGTTTACAGTACAAAATTCTGGTGTTCACATACAAGGCACTGAATGGAACAGCTCCTCATTATCTACAGGAGCTTGTTATCCTGTATAAGCCGTCACGATCACTGTGGACGGATCAGAATCTTTGTTGAGTGTCCCAAAATCTCGTTCTTCATACTGGCCAACTTCAGGAGTAATTTTACAAAATAATACAGCGCTATGTAAATGTTGTATATTATTAATGTATTATTATATATTTTCCTCAAATCCCATATTGGGCCCCACTCATTTGCTTCTAGAAGGTCATATTCTCGAGGGGGCCAGATCAAGCGTTAATACAAAATTGAGTTCCCATTAGCCAAAGGATGCTCCAGACCAATTTAGGATAAAATTCCTTTATCTCTACGAAAGAAGAATAATAAGAATTTTAAAGCTGTTCCTCTATTTCCCCTATTTGCCCCAGATCAAGTCCAAATCTACTAGGCCGTTCAAGTAGCGTTGTAAAGAAAAAGTTGACGGACGGACGACAGACGACAGACATACGCTCACTTACTCTTCGGCGAGGTGAGCTAAACACTGTTGTTATATAGAGAAAGATTCGAAAATACAACATGATTAATCCAGGTGCTTATCATATACTATATATATATTTAGATATGCTCAAACGTTTTCATCGTTAGAGTTATAAGAACTTTAATGCGTGTGATTTAAGTCAATGCATTAAAGCATACACTTTCCTATACCTTTTTAACGTGTCATCCATTCAATAAAGGTAACAACCTGATATTACATAAGCTAGGTTACCTCCGCCTACTTATTAGAGCGTCACAATATCTTGTTTCTTTTGCAGATAATTCACATAGTTACGCCGACATGTTCTACCTGCCGACGTCATTTATTTTTTTTTTGTTATGGGTTTAGGTCATGCACTGATAAACCCAGTTCGATGGGGCAATACTTTTTAAGTGAATGTAAGTGAATATTGTGTAATTCCTTTTATTTATGTATTGTGTTTCAATTTTATCATATGTTAATAAACCATTATTCAGTGTATATACCTATGACCATACCTTTGATGTCGCTGATATTTGTTACCATTGTTCCAGGTTTGTCTTCTACTCGTGTTGATTCTGTTTATCAAATAAGAATGATTTTTTTTGCGAGCTGTACATCATTTTTACCACATTGAAATAGTTTTCTTTAGCCATATCAGTATATAACATAGAGATACATCCGTCTTTGGAATAAAAGGGTTATATTTGCGACATAGATAGACTTTTTAAGTTTAATTTCTGTACAATTTTAAACCGAATATAGCAAACTTGATAGATAGTTTCGGTAGTCATTACATTTGTCAGCTGCTATATGTGTGTCAACAGGAATCGATCAAAACAAAAAATTCCTAGCTTTGGAAATCCTAATCGCCCCGTCAACGTCCATGTCAATATGGTCTGATGAGTAGAATCAAACCAATATGATAAGAAGAGAACATTTCTGCCATTCGTTTGCTATACAATTCCTTCCTAAAATGGAGTTTGATATTCCTTATGAACAATTCATGTCAAAATATTGACAACAGCCAGTGTTATCAATTATAATTTATTGAAAATCAAGAAATCCTTAATCGTACAGCTGCACAGTTTCGTGACTGTTTACACACGGTCCTCTTGCCCTTGACCTATTCGAGCATGCGCAAACGGGGTTTATTTTGTAGAAACTCCTTGAAAGTAAGATTGTTTTCAAATTAACCCCTAAGGGTCTCCAACACCAAAGCGTTGGAAGCGGTGACGACGTCTGCTACTTAAAGAAGACACAGTGATTGGATGAAGAAATATCCTAGAATGACAAGAGGAAAGGAGTAGGAGAGATGGAATATATTCAAAAAAGAAAACGGCTGTAATAGCATCCAAGATGTGGCCAAGAAACTCCTTGAGAATTAGAATGCTTTAAAATTCACCCTCAAGGGGCCCAATTAATTGCAAACTCGCACAAAACATATTACGTTTCATTCAAACAATATAAAAAAAACAATTTATGTAATACAATATTAACAAGAGGCCAGACCCCTATGCCAATTCTTGTAGAAATCTGTATTTGATTGTTCATGCCCAGCGATTTAATGTATGGTTATTGTGTGGGGATATTAACTGTTTTCAAGCTACGAATCAGATTCTAGGTCCCTAGGATTGTGGCCAGACCCAAGGATCGTTTCTAATATCATGACTGCATTTGTCTCTTTCTGCCCAGCATTTGTATATGAAGTTTTGGGTAAGGATCATAACAATTTGAAAGATATGACCCAGGGGTTAAGTCTGCAATGGTAGGGCAGACCCTGGGGTCAATTCTAATATCATGACTGCATTCGTATTTTTATGCCTAACAACTGTATGCATAGTTTTTGGGTGGGGATCTTTACCATTCCAAAGTCATGACCCAGGGGTGAAGTCTCCAAGGGTGCTTTGTTTCCCCTTATGCGCTCTGCCCCTAAGCCCCCATGGGGCCAGATCCATGGTTTATACCAAATTTGTACCTTTTCACCCAAGGATGCTTCTGACCAAATACGGAACAAATGCTTTCATTCCTACAGAAGAAGAAGGATTTTAAAGAGTTTGTTATGTTTCCCCTAAATGGCCGCGCCCCTCGGGTCACTTGGGGCCAGACCAACGTTTTTTTTCAAATTTGGTTTCCGTCCACTTAATGATGCTTTAGGCCAAATATGGAACAAATGCTTCCATTCCTACAGAAGAAGGTTTGGTTTGGAAGAATTTGCTTTGTTCCCTATTGGGCTCAGGTCCCTGGGGTCAGACCCACGGTTTATACATTTTTTTTTCCTTTTCACCCAAGGATGTTTCGGGCTCAATATGAAACAATTTTTTTCATTCCTACAGAAGAAGAAGAATCTAAAGAATTTGCTATGTTTCCCCTATTGGGCCCCTTCGCTCAGTCCCCTGAGTGCCACACCTACGGCTTATACAAAACTTGGTTCCCCTTCATCCAAAGCTGCTTCAGACCAAATATGGAACACATTTTTAGCTCACCTGCCCGAAGGGCTAGTGAGCGTATGCCATGGTGCGGAGTCCGGCGTCCGTCCGGCGTCCGTCCGTCAACTTCTCCTTTAAACGACTTCTTCTAAAGACCGAACAGGCATAGAGCCATGAAATTTGTCATAAAGCTTCCTTGGTAGGAGCCTAACAAAGTTTGAGAACGAAAATGAACTTAACCTACTTTCAAGGTCACAGGGGTCAAATTTGTTAAAACCTTAAAACGACTTCTTCTGATTAACCAGAAGGCCAAGAAGTGTGCTAATTGGCTGATAAGTTTCAAGGATAAAAGCTTAACAAAGTTTGCGAAAAAATAACTTTGACCCGTATTTAAGGTCACAGGGGTCAAATTTGTTAAAAGCTTTCAACAACTTCTTCTGATTAACCAAAGGCCCAGAAGTGTGATATTTGGCTGAAAGGTTCCTTATATGAGGCCTGACTTAATTTGTGAAAATAAATGACCTTGACAAATATTCAAGGTCACAGGGGTCAAATTTGTTAAAACCTTCCAACAACTTCTTCTGATTAACCAAAAGGCCCAGAAGTGTGATATTTGG
>JAULCA010369120.1:0-12184 GCA_032360845.1 Crassadoma gigantea
CTATTATACTACTTGGCAGTACGGCATCATGAAAGATCTTCACCTTTCTAATTTTATATCTAATTACCTATCAGTTAGACACTTCAAAGTTAGTGTTGGTTCAACTTTTTCTGAAACGTCTAAACATGAAATGGGAGTCCCACAGGGCGGAATTATATCAGTTTCCCTGTTTGGTATTAAATTCAATGGTATAGTCAAATGTTTTGGTCAATCAACAGAAGGGTTTTTATTCTTTTTAACAGATCAAAGAACATGCAGACGATAGAACGACAACCATATTAAATATGATATATATTAATCTTGTGTGTAATATATCTCGTAAAATAAAATTGGGTGATTTCAAACTAACTGTGTCGTTGCTGTGTTAATTCCTGTGAGTGGATTTGTTTACAAACAGCTTGTTTGTTGCCAGCGGGCACCGTATGTTGTGCTGCTATTTTGCCCTAATCTATAGTTAGTACGGGCTTCCCCAAGGGATAAAACTATCCACAGTGGACATCGGTCATGGGTCATATTGTTATCAACGACGTGGACTTTCTTAAGGAGCTATTTATGTTCGGTTGTTTTGGACATATTCGCTAGATTTGCATGGGTATAATGAAACACTTTTACCGGTCATTACACAACGAACAATCAGGAACTGTACATGCCTATAAAAAGCCACTGTATTCGTTTATACTTGATCAGAGTTTATTTCAATTTATAACGTTTCCTTGCAAGTAGCATAAGAACTGTTTAGCTTTTCGATTCACATTGCTTTTGACGTTAATCTCTGTGTTTTCCTCTTCATTTCATCATAGACAAAGATTTCTGACCATCACCTCGTTATCTTCCGAAAATTGAAATATATTCCTGATATTCAAGTTTTTATTTCTGTGAATAGTTTATTACTAATTCATCCATTAATCTGATCAACAAATATGAATTTGATTCCTAAAACGTTTTAACGTGTGATCCATTTAATAAAGGTGACAACCTGATATAACATAAGCTATGGTTACCTCCTCCACCATCTACTTGTTTGAGCGTCACAAAATCTTGTTTCTTTTGCAGAAAATGTACATAGTTACGCCCACATGTTCTGCTGAGGACGTCATGCAGGTATTTTTCTTATGTTATTAAGATACACGCTGGGGCAATAATTAATGAGTTAATGTCAGTAAGTACTGTGTATTTCCTGTTATAAATTGATTGTATCATATGGTAGTAAAACATTATTCAGTGCATATACTTAGGACCGTACCCCATAACAATAATATTACAATTGTATTTTTCGCAAGCTGTCATTATTTTTACCACAATGAAGTTATTTTACTTAGTCATATGAGTATATAACATATTGATTCATCCGTCTTCAGAATGAAAGGTTACATTTGCGACACAGATAGACCTCTTAAGTGTAATTTCTGTACAATGTAAAATCTTTATTTATAACCAAATAAAACGATCATTTTCATTTAAGTTTTATATTTTCAAGATAATGAGAAGATAACATTTCTTCTACTGATAATGACCATTTGTGTGCTATCCATTCAGACAGTTTATGTTAAAGGGACATTTAGCGAAGTTAATTTTTTTTGCAACCTTATTACAAATTCCTTCCTAAAATGAAGTTAAATATTCCTTATGGAGAATATATTTACAAGAGCCAATGTTTTCAATCAGTAATTAATTGATAATCTTGCAATCTCTTATCTTACGGCTGCACAGTTTGATGACTGTTTACAGCTTGTTCTTCTTGCTTATGACTTACTCGAGCATGCAAAAATGGTGTTTATTTTGGAAAAAAATTGTCTCCAAAATCGAAGCAAGAGCATGGGAATCGGTTGACGGCGTCTTCTACTAAAAGAAGACACGGTGATTGGATGAGGAAACACCCTAGAATGACAATAAGAAAAGAGTACGAAAGATGGAATACTTTCAAAAACGAAAGCGGTTGTAATTGCAACCAAAATGCGGCCAGAAAACTCCTTGACAAATGGTAAGTTTTCAAATTCAACCTAAAAGGGCCTCATTGTGTGCAAACTCGCAAAAAACATATTTTGTTTCATTCAAACAATATGGAAAAAAAATCTATGTAATGATATATTTATTTTGATATTTATTCGTCTAGTTTTCAAACTAACCGTGTCGTCGCTTTGTTAATTAATCACGTGGATTTGTTTACACAAAGCTTGTTGCCGCCAGAGGGCGCGGTATGTTGTGCTGCTATTTTTGGAATGTGGCACATTGCACCTCTGTAATTTTAATGCAGCGTTTTTAGTTGCGTATTGTTTGTTCCGAACGGAAAAAACAACGAGTTTCCGAAGGTGTAATGGTACTTTACATGAAGGATGATAACTTGCTCCGATTACCTGTTGCAGTTCAATTATTACGTTTTTAATGAAGTAAATATGGAGTCAAACATGTAAAAGAGTTTATTAATAAACATATTGAAGTGAAAACCTCTTTTAATTGAGGATATTCTCTTATTTTGTTGCATTTAATGAAAACGAGTAAAAAAGTAGAACACTTAACTTATCTGTTCATTGTTTATTTTTATTATTACAGACAGGTATGATATTTGTATTTAGCATCACAGACAGATATTACACATGTATTTAGCATCACAGACAGGTATTGCACGTGTATTTAGCATCACAGACAGGTATTACACTTGTATTTAGTATCACAGACAAGTACTACACTTGTATTTGGTATCACAGGTAGGTATCATACTTGTTTTCATTATCACAGGCAGGCAATACACTTATGTATTTAGTAAATTGTCTGTTGAGGCATATGAGATTTATAAATCTATGGGTCTTGAGACATAACGAGTGATTTAATACCTCTTCATATTTAATTAGTCTCAAGGCCTATTGAAGGTAAATATTTATATATTGAGTCCAACCTCAGAATAATGTTAATATTACTCTGTATTACTGTTTAAGTGTAGTGTATATACATACTGTGTGTACCAATCCTAATTATACATTATACCTCTTATTATAAATCAAGCTCACTCTTGTATTTCAACCAAATGTACAATATGAAGTATGCTTTCTTAGATCTGGTAGTTATATATGTTATACAAGAGGCAAAGAGGGCCTGTATCACAAGACTTTGTATGTGAAATACCTGTCTGTGGTAGCATATACTTATACAAGACCTGTGTGTGATAGTGTGTACATGTGTAATACATGTTTGTGATAGAATATTCATGTGTAATAGTCCTGTCTGGTAGTATTTCTATGTGTAATACCTGTCTGTGGTTGTATACCCAAGTATTATACCTGTCTGTGGTAGTATATCCATGTGTTATACCTGTCTGTGGTAGTATACCCATGTTAAATACCTATCTGTGGTAGTATATTCATGTGTAATACCTGTCTGTTGTAGTATATTCATGTGTAATACCTGTCTGTGACAGTATATCCATATGTAATAGTCTTGTCTGGTATTATTTCCAATGTAATACCTGTCTGTGGCAGTATATCCATGTGTAATAGTCTTGTCTGGTAGTATTTCCAATGTAATACCTGTCTGTGACAGTATATCCATGTGTAATAGTCTTGTCTGGTAGTATTTCCAATGTAATACCTGTCTGTGGCAGTATATCCATGTGTAATACCTGTTTGTGGTAATATACCCATGTGTAATACCTGTCTGTGGTGGTATATCCATGTGCTATTCTTGTCTGTGGTAGTGTATTCATGTGTAATACCTGTCTGTAATAGTATACCCATGTGTAATACCTGTCTGTGGTAGTATACCCATGTGTAATACATGTATGTGGTAGTATACCCTAATGTAATACATGTCTGTGGTAGTATATTCATGTGTAATACCTGTCTGTGGAAGTTTATCCATGTGTAATACCTGTCTTTGATAGTATACTCATGTGTAATACATGTCTGTGGTAGTATACCGATGTGTAATACCTGTCTGTGGTAGTATATTCATGTGTTATGACTGCCTGTGGTAGTATACTCATGTGTAATACCTGTCTGTGGTAATATACCCAAATGTAATACCTGTCTGTGGTAGTATACCCATGTGTTATACCTGTCTGTTGCAGTATATCCATGTGTAGTACCTGTCTGTGGTAATATACCCAAATGTAATACCTGTCTGTGGTAGTATACCCATGTGTTTTAGTCCCGTCTGTGGAAGTATACCCATTTGTAATACCTGTCTGTGGTAGTATAACCATGTCTGATACCTTTCTGTGGTAGTATACCCATATGTTATACCTGTGTTTAGTAGTATATCCATGTGTAATACCTGTCTGTGTTAGAATATCCATGTGTAAGAGTCATGACTGTGGTAGTATACCCATGTGTAAAACATGTCTGTGTTAGTATATCCATGTGATATTCTTGTCTGTGGTAGTTTATTCATATGTTATACCTGTCTGTGGTAGTATATCCATGTGTTATTGTTGTGTGTGGTAGTGTATTCATGTGTAATACCTGACTGTGGTAGTATACCCATGTGTTATACTTGTCTGTGGTAGTATACCATGTGTTATACCTGTCTGATACAGTACACCCATGTGTAATTACTATCTGTGGTAGTTTATTCATATGTTATACCTGTCTGTGGTAGTGTATTCATGTGTAATACCTGACTGTGGTAGTATACCCAAGTGTTATACAAGTCTGTGGTAGTATACCCATGTGTAATAGTTCTGTGAGTGAAAGTATACCCATGTGTTATACCTGTCTGTGTTAGTATAACCAAGTGTAATACATGTCTGTGGTAGTATACCCATGTGTTAAACCTGTCTGTGGTAGTATACCCATGTGTTATACCTGTCTTTGGTAGTATATCCATGTGCTATACCTGTCTGTAATAGTATACCCATTTGTAATACCTGTCTGTGGTAGTATACCCATGTGTAATACATGTCTGTAGTAGTATACCCTAGTGTAATACATGTCTGTTATAGTATATACATGTGTAATACCTGTCTGTGGTAGTATTCCGATGTGTAATACCTGTCTGTGGTAGTATATTCATGTGTTATACCTGTCTGTGGAAGTATACCCATCTGTAATACTATGTTTGATAGTATGTTCATGTGTATGGGAACTGTATGTGTTAGTATATATACATGTTGAAGTAAATTAAAGTGTAATACCTGTCTGTTATACATATATGTAATCCCTGATTTTGACTGTTTAATACACATGTATAATATGTAAAATGTTTACCCATTATTGATTTGAATTGTTATATGCTATATAAGCATCCAAACTTATTGCAGATGCATCTTAATTGATGTTATATCAGTATTGTAGAGTTGATATTATTGTGTTGAGGGAATGCCTTAATATAACTTCAAGTTCAATGTACTATTTGACATACATCATGCATTCAACATCAGTTTCATTTGGCTTTATATTTACCTATAGCTAGAACAGGTATAATAATAATTGTTTGTTTTTGACTCTTTGAAATCTAATCAAGTATTCTCCTATCTAAGCTTTAACAGTGGTATTTCAAAAGTTTCATTTGATACAGATTTATGCTCAGTATGATTTACAGGCATTATACACATGTAGTTATTAGTATTATTTAGGAGAATATTACAATCTATGTATTTAACTGCATATACATATACTAGAGTTGAATATGTACCTGATTGTACTGTCAGCTATATGTGAAACCAAACTTGTATTTATTAACTTACCTGATCCGATGGACCAAGGTGAGCTTATGCCATACCGTGGCGTCCGTCGTCCGTACGTCAACAATTTCTTTGAACGACCTTTTCTTAACCGCCGATTGGAATTTAACTAAATCTCACTGGAAGCATCCTGAGGTGATGGGGATTCAAAATTGTACAGGGGGCTGAGGGGCAGGGCTCAAAGGAGGGGCAATCTGACTATATTGCTTTACGTGACTTCTTCTCTGGAACTGAGAGATGGATATCAATCATATTTTACTGGAAACATCCCCCTATTGGTGGGGATTCAAATTTGTACAAATGGTGGGACTGAATCCCCCTCCCCCTAGGGATCTAAGGGTCTAAGGGGTGGGGCCAAAATAGGGCAATTTGGCTACATTGCTTTAAGCGACTTCTTCTTCAGAACTATTTGGAACTAAGTGATGAATATCAACCATATTAGACTGCAAACATCCATAGGTGGTGGGGATTTAGAATTCTACAAATAGTGGGGCTGACCCCTTAGGGGAATGAGGGGCGGGGCCAAAAGGGGGCAGTTTGGCTATATTGATATAAACAAGTACTTTTGTAGAGCTGTGACATCGATATCGATCATATTTGGTTGGAAGCATTCATTGGAGGCAGGAATTCAAAATGGTACAAATAGTGAAGCTGACCTTCCCGAGCTAAGGCGTGGAGCAAAATAAAGTTTATCACTTCGACATCCCAACCATATAACCATGTATACAATTGCTGAGTATAAAGAGATGATTGCACATTTGCTTCCATGATGGCCTTGGGGTCTGCCCCATCCTTGAAGAATTAACCTCTGAGTCATCACTTCGAAATGGTTAAGATCCCCACCCCAAAATATATATAGAATTGTTGGGCATAAAAAGACAACAATCTTATGGATCTAGTTTCGGAGTCACAGCTTGGAAACAGTTGAGATCACCACCCCTATTGCTGTGCATGAAAAATCTAATACAGATATATGCATTAATTAGCTTTGGGGTCTGGCATATTCCTTTTATCTCACTTGGAGAATATTTTGCTATGATTGTTTAGATATCCAGATGTCTGGCATTGTTTAAACCTTCCTTATAGGTTGCGAAAATATTTATTTGAGGGATACATCAGAAACCAAAAAAACACCAAAACTATTAAAATCAAGGAATATTTACTTTGAGTCACATACATATATACTTTATAATCTTATACAATTAATGCGATTTGTGGACACAAATTTCTCCAGATTTTAATATGTACATGTATTAATTATATGAATACATTTGCAAATTCATGCGTTGACAAGAGGGCCAAAAGTAATGGGAATCAATTCAAAATTCATGACCAATATTTCTTAAAGAATCGATGAGTGATTACTGATGAATAATGAACAGAAAGAATATATATATATATCTTTATATATATATTTACAAAGACATTCACCAAACGGAGGGAAATGTGGTGAATATATAAATATAGGTAATGTTTTTTTAAATAGTTTTAAAATGCATTTTGATATATGTATTCATTTTTCAAGTTTGCTGTGTATTTCAAAAACTCCTGAAATTACAATGTTACCGTCAAACCATCGCATAAAATCAAAATGACTTCTGATTTATTAAATTGATTGATCGAAGCAACTGTATATAAAAGAACTATTGTGTAAAATTAAGTAATATCTTTATATCTTCTGTTTACCACTTTCTGTGTGTATTTATAATTAGTTGAGTATCAAATGTAAGAGTAAAATTAAACTGAAAAAAGGAGCATGCCAGGACTCAAACCAAAGACTATGAGACTTTTGTGTCGATTAAGAATTCAACATCAGACGAATAAAAACTGTCTAGCGCTTGGGCTTGAACAGGCGTTTCACTCTCTTGAGCAGACATCCTATATCACTAAAGTTAGGCCAATACAGTATACATCGTACAAGTGGCTAGGCAAAATGGATGAGGAAGGTGACCATAAGCACGGCTGGGCAATCGGATGGTACAACATACACCATTATCTAATTGTATGCACAGTATTCATGGGTGAGAGTGTATATAACTGATAAATATTAAATAAAATTAATAGACAAATTTATTGATATGCAAGCCATATTTCAAATCATTGATACTGCATGCATATATCTACAGTGCAGTACCGAAGTCCTAAAACGATATAAGACATGCAAGTGAACATTTTCGCATTTAATTGCCTTGATGCCATGTATAGAATAATTTCGCCATTACTAATTAAAATCAAACTGTCGTTCTATTTCTTATCGCTTCTCTATCGAAGAGAATTTTATATATAGAGTGACCAAAACAGTTGCCAGAGCGTTTGGATTAAGACAGAAAATTAACGGGAAACGCATGTTCATGATTAAGTCTTTTTAGACATGGTTGCCGCGAAGAATTAGTTGTGAAGACAGGCTAGGACAAAAAAAAATGAGATTTCCATATAGGGCTCACATAAATAGAATAACTATAAAAACCGTTTTGAATTCAATACAGTTAGAATTGTGTTGACATCACGAGTATTATTTTTATATCAATATCATAAATTATGTATTTAATTATCATCTTTCTGTGTTAATTCTTCTTCTTCTGCCAAAAACTTTTCCAGAGGTCTTCTATGAAACTACTGGGCTGACCATCATAAAACTATACATAATCATTAGGGGGGGTGGGGGTCTTGGTGTGCCAGAAGCTACTTTTATATCGACCAAATGTCCAAGATGTCCGCCAAAGCCTTAGTTCCGGTAACGAGACTTTAAGGGTTTGATTTCGATGAAAATTGGAACTGTACATAGGGGCTTTTATGGATGCCAAATACAATGGTAATAGTTTCGAAAAGCTCAGTCGCCATGGTAACGAAATGGAGGCCTCTGTTTGGTCAAAATTTAGATGCTGTCTGATTCAGCCCAAAATTGGCACATATGGGTTTTCAGGGATGTAAAACACAATGGTAATATTTTGGAACAGCTCAGTTGCCATGGTTACGAAATTGAGGCTTCTGATTGGTCAAAATTTAGATGTCTGATTCTGCCCAAAGTTGGTTTAAAGAGGTTTAGAGGGATGCAGAAGTCCAACATGGGTTATTTTGAGCTTCTATAACGGCCATGCGGTACAATTACTACTAGTTCATTTAAAAAAAAAATAAAGATTGAAAAATAAAAAGCTGACACTACAGTCTTAACATTTTCGCTAGCAAAGTGTTCTTTCTGTATACATTCCACTTACCCTCTGCGGATAAAGCCATGTTTTTATAATTCCCTACACTGCCTCCTAGCGGATATACCAAGTTATCGTTCTTCTCCTAAACAACTGTTAACCAATCAGAATAACCGATACGTTTACAACCCATCGGTGTGTTGACATACGCACAGTGCTATATGAAGACGTGATTTCATTGGATGCGAGCGATTACAACTGCGCAAAAATTTGGAGGGATGGTAAACACGGCTATATCCGCCAAAAGTAAGTGGAGTGTATACGGAGCGAACACTTGACTAGCGAAGATGCAGTCTTAATGACGCCACAGCAATAATATCTTCACTATACAGCTTCTTTTGTTTTAAAACATTTGACTTAATTTGTTCATGGACATGAATTATAGTTTATAAAAAAAAGAATTGTTTAAAAAAAAAATGCTGACCGATGACCAACGTGCGGATCCAGCGCCACTGCAGACCACATGAACTAAAACATTGCATTTTCTTTCACGTATAAATACAAGCATTAAAAGTGTTGAAAAATGTTTATACGTTTATATTTGGTACACGTACCTTTTAGCACTTGGATCTGTGCACCCATCTCCGGTAGCAAACGGCACGCTGAACCTGTTTGGGAAAATAACATTTTCCTTTTTACATTTCATTTAAGAATTTTAAACATGGTGTTTATGCATTTATGTATTTAAAGTATTTATATTTCATGCCCTTACAGAGAACAAATTAATCCATTTCTCTGAGATAGTTACACCATCCGGTAAGCTGTTCCCTGATGCAGCAGAATTCGTCCGTTTAACCGTTTGTATACCCCTGCAACGAAGTTATTGGGGTTAACTGACATAACCATGTCTGTTTGTCTGTCTTTCGTCCACAGTAACTTGTCCGGAAAACTCCTCCTTAACTAACAAGTTAATTTCATTGACACTTTGCATGAATGATCGGTATCGTATAAAGTTGTGCACCAGCATTACAACTGTGAATCTCGACCCTTTTTATTGGAGTAATGCCCCATTTTGCGAAATATTTGTCCGTGAATCTACTCCTTAACTAACAAGTGGATTTCATTGAAATTCTGCATGGGTGGTCGGTATATACTGTAGCTGTGTACCGGCATTTAAATTTGGAATATCTACGCTTATTGTTGGAGTTATGTCCCTTTGTGCAAAATCATTGTCCGTGCAACTATCTCTTTGAAACCCCGAATGAATGATCGGTATCTTATGTATTTGTGCACTGGCATTTTAAGGTGGCGTTCAATTCCAGTTAATGTTAACTTTCCAATAGAAACCATCCACAACAGGATTTCTTTCAAACTTTGCATGTTTGTAGTACTATAAATATAAAATATACAATTGAATTTTCATCTTTAGATTTAAAAGGACCAAGAGGCCCACATGTTCAGTGAACTGACCATATGTCAAAACATGAGTCAATGACCATCTGTATTAAGCAACCATCTGTTCTATGCGACCACTTTTCATTCCGCCTGACCGTTTATACTATATAATTTACCTGGATTAAGCGACCAGCGACCACCCAATACTGACCCAAAATAACGTTAAACGACCACATTTGATAATTTTTTGTGACCATGTTTGACGAAAATATACCAAACAGTCGTTAAAATTCAGTAGTTGTGAATCTCCAAATTTGCGACCGTCACCACATTTGACGAAGAGCTACTTCACGGTCATTTTATCAAGCTCAATCACGGACTTAGCTAATATAATTCCTTGGTTCAATGAACAAATTTGAGAAAACCAATTTCTTAACTTATAATAAATGCATCGATGTGCAGAAAAAAACAAAAAAGTTTTTTTTTAACTCCCGATATTGATGATTTAACTGTGATTTTTATCGCAGCTGGGCAAAACCTTTTTGATTGCGCCGCGAGTGTCCTGCTAGGCAATGAAACCTTTAACACTACGATATCCTCCATCTGATTTGATGAAGTACACTAGCGGATTTTAGTTCTTGGAATCGGGTCTGATTAAAGATGTTCACGACAGCACACGCGTGCGAAATAATCATTATCAGCGCAATTGCGCACTAAATATGTTTATGTTAGCAAACATACCGTTTGTAATTTCTCATCAATATTAAAGGCCTTTAATAACATCTCTGAACTTCTCAACGCCAAAGTACTTACAACAACAATACCGGTCCGTTTTATGGTAACATGCTGTCGGCTTAATTTAGGTAATGTTTTTAACTTGATTCTCTTTCAAGTATCCATCGTAAAATAAAGGAATGATACACTTAGCCCATCTGTAAGACCAACAGAGGTACCGCTATTATTTTAACAACAATATTTTTCGTAACAAAAATAGCTTAAATCATGATAATTACTGAAAACACAGTCGTGTAAGTTGAGAACTGAACAAATCTCCGTCGATCGTTTATTCCGAGTGAAATGACAATTGTTTTCAAACACTCTTAGTTGTTTGATTACTGTCATAATCATCACTCGATTGTATCTTAGTTATTCACCTGATCTGTTGAACGATGTTGTTTTAAACTACCTGTAGGTGCGCTTTGGGCAGTAGTCTGTTTACAGTTGTCTGAATACAGAGTCGTTTGTTTATAGTCGCTTGTGTGTACAAAAAATGGTCAAATTTGATTAAACGACCATCTTTGTCAAACGACTTATTTTAAACTTCCCTTCGGGAGGTCGCTTTATACAGATTCCACTGAAGTTTAAGGAGGAAAAAAGTGGATATTTTACATTCTAAAACCAGGCTCTCGCCAAAAATATAAAAACTTAGTATGATATAAGTTTTGTCCACCATTTCGATTAACTTAAAAATCAGCTTCAATGTGTGTTCTATCACCAGGGAAAATTTGAAAATAATTGAAATCCAGGAAAATAGTTTTCAAACTATTTTTTGGATTTGAGAAAAGTTTCTCCGGTTCACAAAAAAACTTACAGGGGTAAAGCACAGCATATTTACATGGTTATTCTATCGTTATACATGTAAGGTGCAATTATAGGTTGATGTTAAGTTTAGAAAACATTATAAATCTAAAATGCAGAAATAGCCTGAACAATATGTTTTTTTTCTGTTTTTTTTTATCAAATCTTAATATTTGTTTTGTTACCCAGCATTTGAATAATACTTGTCAATAATAATGTTATTGTTGAACAACATTCAAACATTTTAAGTAATTACACATATGAGTAAAACCTGGTGTCATTCCTCATTGTGCCTGCACAAGTATTATTCCAATGAATTAGGGCCAAAAGGGCAATATCTACACTTTATATGTAATCATATAATACATTAGTTCTTATTATTATTAATATT